>SNQN01001966.1:46536-82293 GCA_008642245.1 Bassia scoparia | reverse complement strand
TGTTAAAAAATGGTAGGTAATTATCATAAATTTGGCAGGAATTAACCTACTGTTAAAATAACGAGTAGGTATTTGGATTAAATTAGTAGATATATGCCTACCTCTAATTGAAATGGTAGGTAAATATAGGAAATTGGTAGGTAAATAGCTATCGTGTATAGAATGGTAGGTAAAAACACAGAGTAGTAGGTAAATCTCAAATTACCTACCATTTTAGTAGCGGTAGGTATTTTTGGTAGGTACGAACGCTGATTCTTGTAGTGAAAGCTATTTTGGATAGAATAGGTTTTATTCAAGGGAAAATAACTTTTAAATACTTCGGTTTACCTATCTCTTCTAGACGGCTTGGTGTCAAGGATTGTGAGGTTTTGGTGGAGAAAATGACAGCAAGGATTAGATGTTGGAGCTCTAGGCATATTTCCTTTGTTGGTAGGGTTCAACTAATTAATTCTGTGATAATGACTATACACCTG
The DNA here is from genome assembly GCA_008642245.1 of Bassia scoparia. Taxonomy (NCBI): domain Eukaryota; kingdom Viridiplantae; phylum Streptophyta; class Magnoliopsida; order Caryophyllales; family Amaranthaceae; genus Bassia; species Bassia scoparia. The sequence goes on along the minus strand of SNQN01001966.1, from coordinate 81,820 downwards.
TATTGGGCTCAGGTTTTTGTGTTACCTCAAGCTGTTGTCCATAGTATTGAGAGAGTGTGTAGAGCTTATTTATGGCAGGAGAGTTGTTTTCTTACAACGGCAGGTGCAGTTAGATTGGAGGAACTGTGTCAGCCTCTTCAGGTAGGTGGTTTAGGTATTAAAAATACTAACTTGTGGAATTTTCTGTAATATTGCACGAAATGTATGGGCAATAGCACACAAGAAAGATAACATGTGGATTAGATGGGTGAGTTATGTCTATATTAAGGATCACGACTGGTGGTCTTACAAGCATCCTGTGGATTGTAGTTGGGTTTGGAGGAAAATCTGTGAAGTGAAGGATCAGCTAGTTCTGCAAGGTATGAAAGCTGAAATCATGAATATGTTGGATTTTTCTGTGTCTAAATTGTACAAAGCTCTGGATAGCCAACATGAGAAGGTTCCCTAGTGTGCTTTTGTATGGAATAGGCAGACCATACCTAAGCATCAGTTTATAGCCTGGTTGGTCATGAGAGACAGACTTAAAACCAAAGCTAGGCCGCAGCATATTGGTATTGCTGCTGATGACGTTTGTATTTTGTGTCAAGTTGAAAGTGAAACTTTGCCTCATCTGTTTTTTGGCTGTCCGAAAATTCAACCGTTATGGGAGAAATTGAAACATTGGCTTCCTGGTTGGTTTAGTGCTTCTTATGTGCAAAGCCTCCGAAAGGTGCGGAGAAGCAGAGGTTCAACTTTCCAGAGGTATTTTTGTTATGCAATCCTGAATGCAACTGTTTATATGACTTGGAAACCCAGATTTGCTATGTTTTGGTCAAATTCTGTTTTAGACTGTAATATTCTTTTTAAACATGTTCATGATTTGGTGTTAGGAAGGGTTAGGGAGGTGCTCCCTTCTAAGCTTTCTAGGAAAGATGCTCGATGGTTTGATCAGATTTCTGCTTGTAATTAGATTTGTTCTGGCCTTGGTAACTCAAGGGGTGCCAACCTAGTTGGGATGTCTTGATTACCTAGGTTGATTAGGGTGTAATGTTTTTTGGTTCTTAATGGACTTTTTTTTTACCGAGCAAAAAACAAAAAGAAGTACATTTTGAGTTCCTTCAAGTATGGGGCACACTTATGGGCCAAGATGGATCAAGGTGTCAAGGAACAAAAATGCCTTACCAATCGCTTACATAAACTTTCAGAGGAAAAACACCTCCTCCTAGCCAGGATAGCTTCCCTAGAACAAGAGGAACAACAATGTCTCCAATCTCTTGAAGTGTGCAAACAGGATCAACAGGATGCCCATCAACTTACTGCATGTCTACAAAAGAGAGGAAAATAAGTCAAGAAACCCTTGGAAGACTACATCACCAAAATTGGGCTCGCAGCCAAAGGTCAAGTCCTTGTTCGTGCTTTGAAGCATCATGCCAATTTCATACTAGCTAGGAGGGCGGACAATCCATGATCAGAGAAAGGCTTAAGAATGGCGAAAATTTTTGTAATAATGTTTATCAGACTATTAGTTGCAACAGTATTTTGTAGAACTTATTAGTTCATGCATGTACTGCCTTATTTGCTTGGCTCCAGATGTGTAAGGAGTAACTCTTATGTTTTCTGGAACTTCTTCATACTACGTTTGTAATTTGTTTTCGGCTTAGGAGTTCAGATGTGAAACTATTCATGATTTCCGTTTGCGCATCATCCCTTTTATTAAAAGGGGAAAGCAAATGTTTAATCATAATTTTTCACGTAATTTCACTGCATATTGAAGAACAATTCATAGGGGATTAAAGCTAARTTGATGCAGCAGGTAATAAAATAAATTATCAGACTCCCATTATTTAAAGAAAGGTGGATAATCATATTATTTATCTACATACAAACAAGTGCGCTAATCTTATACTCATACAATTCTAGAAATAGCGCTAATGCTTGCCCTCAAGAGATGCCCCCTGGACAACAGCTGGATTAGGGAGACCATTGGACGCCAGATCCTTCACTTTATGAGGGTTATCAGAGGTGTTTTATATTTCACCATCTTCATCGGTCTCTTCAATATATTTGATTGCACTTGAGACAACCTTCACTCTAGGCGTCGGTTGACTTTCAAGTTTAAGAGCAATCCCCTTGTCATCAAGCAAGGTCTTTATAAGTATCCTGGGGAATTCTCGGTTAGTGTCAATCAAATAAGCATCAACATCAGCACAAACTAACTCACATTCATAACATTCCATAGTATTACTTTCTGATGCAAAGTAGAAGAAATAGCATAAGTTTGGTGAAGTCATTCTCTTCCGAGAATCGCATTACATTTACCCTCCCTTTTACTATAAAGAAAGCTGACCAAGTATTAGAAGTACCTACTTGGACGTGCATACACGCTAATCCTTCAGTATTCTAAGACTTGCCATTGAATGTAGTTATGTTAATCCTYACGCTAGATAAATCTTTCCTACCCTTACCTAATTTCTTAAAAACTGACCAAGGCATAAGATTTATAGTAGTGCCAGTATCYATTAGGGCTTTACCCAATCTAGTGTCATCTATGTTAACTATCACATAAAGGGGTTTCTTATGTGAGTTGTCCACACTAAAATCTTTGATGAAGTGTTTCACAACTAASTGTTCTTGCTCCTTAGTAACAATCTCCAAGGATCGCGCTAGACCAGATCCTTTATCCAATTTATTCAGCTCAGCTGAAATAGTAGGGGTCTTACCTGCAGCGTTGGCTCGGTCAACTTTATCGGCCCATGAAGTATCCTTCTACATGGTCCCACAGGCTTTGAACGCTTGGGGGAAAGTGACTGCACAATAAGCGTCAGACGCACAATCTCCTTCTTAACAATTGGCCAGAAAATCAAGATCTGACTTGGACACCTCCAGATCCAATCCTTCTAAGCCATAGTCAACTAACTCCACATTAGATACCTGCTCAGTCATCAGAGCATCTTCTGCAAAGCTTTTTGTCCCATGATTCTCCAGTTCTTCTTCAGTAGGTTCCACCATCAGTTCTACAACTAAGGGATGACTCTGAATATTGACAAACGACAAATTCTTGGATGATCTCTGAATTGTCTCTCTCTGAAGTACTTCAGCAACCAAATGAGGCTCCGACTAATAGATTTCCCTCACAAAAGTCCATCTTCCTGTTTTCCACTCGAATGAGCTTGGTGTCTTGGACATCTTCTTCCAACTTCTCTCTCTGACTATCATTCAAATGAGGCTGGGTTGTAGGAATCTCTTCCTGCAACTTCTCTGTCTAAGTGACAATCAAACAGAACTGGGCATCAAGAACATCTCCTTTTGACCTCTCTATCAGAATAGGGCCCATGAAGACTTATCTTTATGAGTTCCCTCTCTAGAATTCTCTCTCTAGTTACTGTCATCCTTTAAATGAGGCTCCTCAATAGCGACGACTTTAAGCATCCCTTTTGCAAAGCCTCCTCATCCACATGAATTGCATTTGCTTATAGTTGGCATGGTGGTCGCTTCTTTGATTAGCCTAGCCTTTCTCCTACTTTTCTCTTGACTTTGGCCAGAGCCAGGTCAACTTTTTGTTCCTTATCTTTGTTTGAATTGTCACTCCCTTGTTTGATTTCTACCTCCCAAGCACCTTGGTTTGATCTTGGCACTTTCMCAATCTTACTAGGCAATTGGACCACTTTGGGTTTACCCAACCTAGTCAAGGCTAAAATAGTAGAGGGCATTCGAGGAAGGGTGACTGGTCCCCTCCTTAGGCCTCTTTCAAACTTAGGCTTCTGGTGCCTAGCTACCCAACTCGGGTTATTGGGAATAACTTTAGTCCTTACCAACTCATAATGCTGCATGTCAGCACAAGAAGGACACATAGAGAAGCGCAACTTCTTCWGATCTTCCACTACTTTAGTTTGCAAAGGAAATTTTTGAACAGCCTCCATATATGTTTGAGCCTTCTAAATGGTGACTCAATTATGATTAATATTGCCAACACCATCTCCTAACTGCAACTCCTCACCTCCAGCTTTCTTTCCCTTAGGTTGAAAATTAATAAGATCCATCACTTGGTATTCTTGCTTAAAGATTTTCAACCCATCTGTTCTCATCTTATATTGATGAAGCCTTTGAAAGCTTTATATTGGTGGGTTGGGTGTGCAGCACTGAAATGCCACCTTCACATAGGGTGGTTGTCGTAGTATTACTCTTGGCATTTTTGAGCAATCGGGACCCCTTCATTCACAACACGTTCATATAACTTTACAGCAATAGCTACATTAGAAAGCTCCTGCATGTCAATATGAGAAACAATATTAGTATCAACATCAACCATATTACAATCCATGTCTTATTGTTCTAACTCTAAAAGAAAATCAGAATCAATTTCACAAGGATTTGTACTCTTTTCAGGAAAAATTATATTTCCTTTATCGATTTCATCTTGTATCCTATTTCTGAAAATTAGACAATCATTAGTTTTATGAGTAAAGGCATCATGCCATTTGCACTAAACTTTTCCTTTTATTTCATTAGGGTCTTTTTCCTTATGTCTACCCACTAGTTTAATCTTCTTGAACTTCAATAGCCAATCAAAGATTTCATCACTTTTTTTAATGTCAAATGTGTATTCTCTTCTTTGATCAGACTTGAAGTCCTTCTTCTAAGAAGACTTTTTGTTCAGTAATTGGGGACATTTAAATGGTGGGCCCTGAARAAGTTCTGCCATCGCCACATCCATTTGATCACCATCCGGATCCCGGCTCTCTTCTGTGCAATTAGCATAGTTGGTGTAATACTTYTGTTTGCTTTTAGATTCTTCAGGCAAACACCTTTCATACGCCACCACCGCACTAGCTAGAGCCACAAAGTCAGGGAAATGTTGTCCTTCAAATTTCTTTCTAAAAGGAAAAAACAACCCTTTCTGGACTATAGAAATGAACTCYGACTCGGGTAGGTTAAGATGAAAATTGATCTTGCTTCTCTTATACTTGGTGATGTAATCCTCTATAGGTTCCCCCTTGTCCTGGGTTATCTTAGCTAAATCTCCAATGGAGACCCCYACTTCCACTCTAGTAAAATGACGAAGAAACTGCCCTTGCAAATCTTGCCAAGTCTGAATCGAGTTTGCTGGAAGATGGGTGAACCAGGAAAACGCAGTCCAAGTGAGAGAACTAGAGAACAACCTGAGCTTTAGGTAATCATTGTCTGTTACCTCTCTGCTTTGGTAGTTAAACCTAACCAAATGTTCTTCAGTAGACACGGATCCGTCGCTAGAGAATAAGGGAGGAAATTCAGGAACTTTGAACCCTCGAGGAAACAGATACATCCTGTCAATCCATTCACGATAAGGATTACAAGTCCCTCTCCCGGGAAAACCAGCGTTGTGCCCCTAGGCTCTTTGGCTCATCTCTTCCACTTGTCTAAGGAGGGTTCATGATGAACCTGTCCCATATGGAATTTCTGATCTTTGCCATGTGGATGTCGATTATCCTAGTAATAGGTAGGATAAGMTGTATCCCCAAAAGGATTTCGGTTATATCCAACTCCAAGTTTGAAACCTCCAGTATTACTAGAGTTTTGTGTTCTCATCGCCTGAGGTCCCCCATAGGCATTACCCTGTGCATGTGACCCTTTCCCCCAGCGGTTACTCTCAGGGGGATGCATTTGGTAGGAGTAAGCCTGATGTGGATAACCCTGATTCCTTATTTGTGTAAAGTGAGTGGGTTGTGGCAATTCATGAGCAGCAAGATATGTACTTTAAGGAATAGGTCCATTAGTTGCGGTTTGAAAACCGCCACTAGTGGTGAATACCCCTCTAGTTGCATAACCGTTTGCCCTCGAACCAAAGGTTGATCCAATGGGTGGAACGGTTCCCATTGACGCTGTCAAGGGGATAGAATTAGAAGACAAAGGAACAGAAGAAAGTCCWGGATCACCATGGCTATAGCTTGACTCATAGCCTGACCTTGGGCCTGCTTCACTCCCTAGGCTCCTCTTCCCTTCATTAGCATCTCYGAGAGGGATACTCCTTGGTACTGTCTGAAGAGCTAGAGGGATCTTAGTTCCTCTCATAGTGCTTGTTCTAAGATAATCCAAGGGTGGTTTCTCCCTAGGATTTTCGACAGTTATTCATGTACCTCTTGCGGTTAAAAAATTCATCAACTATTCATTCAGTTGATMATGATTCTCCACTAAAAGTTCCAACCGAGTAACTATCTCAGTAGCAACCGTCTTAGATAACGCCACGTTAGTAGTATTCAACGTTTCGTTGATTTCTAATATAATCCTATCCACCTGTCTGGTAATCGCCTGTTGTGACTGGGAGCCAAAGTTTTGCAACTCGACAGTTATCACCCTAGAAGTTTCATGTACCATACCTCGATGGAGATTGTTGAACTGTTCCCTTTGATTCTCCTTCAAATCTTCCAAAAGGCTTATAACAATATCCACGTATTACGTGTATATTGAATTGAGTAAACCTTTGGTTGAGGATGATTGATCTTCCCCCCTGTTTAGGTGCAAACTGTCCAGTCTTTGCGTTTGAGACTCGGTTTTCTCAGGAGGAGCAAGATCTTCAACAAACTGTTATTGCAGAATAGTTTCTAAATTACCAAGATCTTCGAGTGGATTTTTAAGATTTTGATCGGATGAGTTACCATCCTCTTGATTGCCTGACCTTTGTGTAGATCTCTTAGGGGCCATGGTTGAGAAGCAATTATGCTTTTGCAAACTTTTCTCCCACTGTGGTKGCCAAAAAACCTGTTGAGGTGATTTTGCACTTCATCAACAAGTCAACCACCCAATATTGTTCTTAGTTCGGTAGGGTCGTAAGGGGCTGCCCCTCTGGTTATTGATTATATTGATAACCTTGCTAACGTAAAATGGCTCTTAATTGATCAGAGTTAATCAAGAAGATATAACATAAGGAGAACAACTTGTTGTGGAACAAAGCTGAAGCGTAAAATAAACAATAATGGAAAGAGACAAACARAATCCGTTATATAGGGATAAGTATCAAACTACRATTGTATTACAAGGAAGGATGATTACCTCCATGATTACACACAATGGGATGAAAATCAAACAACTTACTAATCCATGATAAGATGAACTATGCTATGCTAGACTAATCTAGGTTACGCTAATCTAAACTAACTTGGCTAATGAGCCAAGCGTGGTTAAAGGAAACTAAATGAGAAAAAGAGATAGATTGATGTTGTTGTTGGTGTTTTTTTGTTGTTTTTGTTGTTTACCGCTGCATCTATTTAGGGTGTAGATCCTGGGTGAAAGTTACTTCATCTGACAGTTTCTTGCCGCTTCTTTTCATATTTTAAACATTCGTAATTTCCCTCCAAGTCCTGCTGTCGCCTGATCTTCATGGGCCTACTTTTGGGCTATTTCTTGATGAGCCATCCTTACCACAATTTCCTTCTAAAGCTAATGCTGCATCGTTAGARTGAAGCTATATTAAGAATGTCGTGTATTGCCTGTCTTCTCCTTCTACCTTATTCGTCGCTAGTTACTTACTGTTGGTCAAACTCTCCTAATTAATTCAACAAAGTTAACTATATATTTTTAATCCGTAACAGGCTTCTACTAGCCGAAGGGAGACATCCGGAGGTTTCTACCAACCGAAGAAGATTCATACACTACATTGGCGCCCTTAGGCTTCTACTAGCCGAAGGGATACATCTAGAGGTTTCACTAATCGAAGGATATTCAGACACCATTTACAACATCTCTTCTCCTGTAAAGCCAAGCTTAGCCGTAAGGAGAAAGATCGCCCAAGGATCTAGGCGCTTCTAAAGGTATACAACAGCATGGGACACGGTAGCAGGTAAAACTAATCGTTCATTTTGCAGGTACCGYCGAAAAGAATAACTTGAGATCTTAGCACATCTTGAGTTATCCTCCGTCCCTAATCGAATACTTTGACTTTCGTCTTACGAGAACAAACTTATCTCCAAACTTAGTGAAAGTGGGGGCTTTTGTAGACACCTTAAAATGTCTCCCTATTTTGAATAGCCGATGAGGAAAAGTACGATATATCGAAAATATTCGCATCTTTCCTCTGGCCTTCATTCACAAGATTTCAGTTGACTGAAAATATTCGTGCTCGTACAGATCCTCATTTCGCAAATTTTCTTCTGATCTTGGGTGATGGTAGGCTGCAGCATGATGAAGTTGCAAATATCAGGCTCCCAGATGATATGGTTGTCTCATTTGACGATGATTCAGATCTTGTTGATATTATAATCAAACATGTCTTCCTCAAATTTGAGTAGCCAATATTCATCTCTGACATTTTCATTGATCGATCTATTCTCACTCCAAGAAATGTTGAGGTTGATCTGATTAATTCCTTGATCATTGAGAAATTCCCAGGAGAGATAGTGACATATTATAGCATCGATAAGTTGCTTGATGATGYGTGTAAACTATATCCAGTGGAGTTCTTGCATACACTTGCCCAGGAGGAATAACCCCCCATGAACTGAAGCTCAAGAAAAATTTCCCTGTTATGTTACTTCGAAATCTAYATCCAGCAGGTGGCCTTTGTAATGGAACCAGGTTAGTGTGTAAAGAGTTCTACCCGAATGTCATTCGATGCGAAATTGCAACCGGTTTTGCTCGTGGTGACTTCGTTTTTATTCATTGAGTTAGCCACCGTCCACTTGCTTCGTCTAATTTCCCTTAGTTGTGCAACGACCATCAACAAATCCCAAGGACAAACCTAAACCACGTCGGAATTTATTTGAAACAACATTGTTTTTCCCATGGTTAGCTTTATGTGGCTCTTTCACGGGCACGTCACTCATCTAACGTAAAAGTGATGATTTAGGGTAGGGATTCAGAAGATTTTGAAAAGGTTGTTAGGAATATCATTTCCTTTGAAGTTCTAAGGCGAGCAGGAATAATTCAATAGCAGTCTTAATGGATGCGTTCATTTTTGGGGTTTCTTTTGCATTTCCAAGTGAACTATTAACATAGCTGGGATTCGCTTGAAAGCATCTGTATTTTTTCCTTATACATGTCATGGTGCTTCAGAATGAATTATGTCTAGAAAACAGAGAAATGAACAAGATTTTTTGGGCGTGTGCATGGTGTTGGTTGTCCTTAGAAAATTTTTATTGGTGTCCTTGATAGATGACATAACTTCTATGCATTTATAAAGGATATTGAAAAACAAGACATATACCAACCTGAGCCATAGATTYTCATTGCTTCATATTTATATCTACTAGTACTAATTGTGGGATTACTATGAGTTAAAAATAATATGAACAAAAAGTATTGTTAATGCATGGGCTAATGATTTCAGTACATAAGAATGCTAGGGTGCTAGCTATAGCTAGAGAACAAAATTAACATTCCTTCTTCATTTTACATTGCCTGATATCATCTTTGTCATCTATTGAAGCCCATGTGATGTATTATTCTCACATATGATGCTACCTACTGTGCACAGGTTACTTATTTATTTGTGTGTTTATCTATTTAATTCTATCACTGAAGTTGCTAGAAATTCTTGTTTGGTTTTCAACCCTTCTCTTTTGTCTTTTGCTAAGTTCTAGTTATTACACAACAGTTTTAGATGTGCACTCATCACAGATCTTGGGAAACTTGCCCCTTGAGATAACCTAATTGTGTTTATACACCTGTACATACTTTAATTTATGGKTTCTGTAACAAATCAGCTGATCAGTTTCATTTGGCACAGATAGTTTAGATAACAACAGATATTCGTATTACATACTAGATAATAGTATGTTCTGARTGCATCAAATATTCTTAGATTTTTGCTTCTTCATTTACTGATTTAACTTTTAAATTTTCCATTGCTACCTCCCTGAAGTTACAAGAAAATATAACTTAGTTTTGCACCTTTTTTTTCTTTTGTCTTTTGCTACATTATGAGTATCGCACAATAGTTTTTAGTGTGAACTTATCAAAGATCTAGGAAAGCTGATTATACACCTATACATGCTTTAATTAATGGCTACCCTAACAGCCCTGTTAACTTACCGCAAATATTCATATTACATGTTGGACAAAAGAAAGATTAACTTGCAGCAAAGATTTAACATCATTGCTCCTTGACTTTCTCAAGTATTGTTTTAAAGATTTTATTTTAATTCTTCCTTGCTTTTTTCTGTTTTCCCTTTAATTTCCTGTGCTTTTATAGCTTAGTCCTTTTCTATAAAGCAATACTCTTAGCCTACTTCTTTTTTTCATTCATCCCTTACATCTTTCCTTCTTATTTTTGCACTTATTATCCCTTGAAGTACTTTCTCACTTAACCTTTTAAGCCACAAGTTTCTTAAATCTAGCACTTTTTATTCTCTATGTTGTTCATTAATTTCCCCATCAAATACCTTGCAGGTTCAGCTAGCAAGCAATGAGGCCAAATTACACACCTCTGAGCAAGCTGGACACCTCATCCCAGGATGTCAAGGTCAAAGTTAGAGTGATCCAGAAGAGTGAACCACGACAGACTCCTCCTAAGAAAATCTACCAGAGATTGTTGCTCCGGGATGATGAGGTATTTAGTCTTCATATATGCAGTAGCCTGTTATGAAATTGTGTTATACAATGTATGGTTTACGCATTTGCATATGACRAGTATATACTTTCTTAAATTACTTTTTTAAACTATGATTTGTACATAAGTATCATAAGTATGTGTTCATTGTTACAAGTATGGTGTTGTTTTGTTAAGTCATTGATATTTTTTGCTCATGTATACACAAAGGATACATAAATATTAATACTGCATGCTTGAGATTTTGTACCTACTGTGTCCATATAGTTTTAATTAGATGGTTCTTTTAACTTATGGGTTAACATGTATGGTTGGCTTATCTATTACCTCATTGTGTTACAATATGAGTTTTTAGTATTAGTGTTCACCTTCTGTGTAAGTCAACAGCTTAATTATGCAGATGAATAGGTTGGAAACCCAGTAGGAAAAACAGACACAAATAGCAAGAGATATAGAAAAATATAAAGTCTTATAATCAGGGCAGGCTAAATAATGCCCATTAAACCTTGTCTAAGTTCATTTCTTTTACTGCTATTATGAGCTTTAATTCATTGAAATGAAGTTCTCTGACATTTAGTTTATAGTTGTTTACTTGAAGATTTTTTGACTTATCTTTGAACTAGCATTTGAGTGAAATGTGGAGTCCCTGTTTAGGAAAATGCTATAAGCTCAAAGTTTTCCTCTGTTGAATGACTGAACATTAGAAGAGTCAGTAAGATAGTTTCTAGAACTCCACTTCTTGTTTGACATTTTGACCCTTTAGCTATGTTAATCATTTAAAAGCTTTTGGATAAGTTATGGAATCTCTATTTTGCAGAWTGCTAGGAATTATATTACACATTACTAGGRAWTATAAACACAAAAAATAAGGGCATACGCCTACATATATCTAATCTAACCTCTGCTCTTGATATATAGCCCCCTCAACAACTTCAATTTCCTCCTTTTCTTCACAAAACAACCCCCATGATATATATATTCTCAAATTAGCATCAACTCTAACATCATACTTAGGGTATTTGGCTGCTTGGTTGGACCTCATTATGCCTGCAACATTTACCACTACTTTAATCCTAATTAAGCAATAAAGAAAGACAAAACAACAAATGCAAGCTAAAATAAAACAATAAAAATAGGAGCAGCAGATAAACCAATCACCAGCAATTAACAACAATTTCATCTATTTATTAAAGCAACACTAACACTAAAAACAAGCAAGGTTTGTTGTTTACTGATTAATTAAACCAAAACGACAACAATAACAACAATTTGCACCCAAACAAACAAATTTACCAACGCTTGGAAAATTTCAGCATTCTCCCAAATTCTTCCAAGCAAGTAAGAGAATCCTTGTTAGGCTGAAAAGCGTAGACCATTAACCGATGCCCGGGAAAATAAGAATAAAGTTTTTMACTAGCCTTCAAGAGATCTACCTCAAAATTTTTAGCAGTTAAGTACCTAATCTCAATACTTTGAAGAACATGCACAACAAGAAATTCGTTCTCGACCGACCGATTTTACCGACCGCAAAAATTCCAGTAAATAATTATCGACCAACACAGTCCGATAACGACCGTCTACACATTACCGTCCGTAAAGACGCTTGTAGAAACCTAAATTGTATCCCCAAATTGAATAGCCGATGAGGATAATTACGACATCTCGAAATAGATTTGATTTCGGAAGTTGCGACAAAGTCCATAAACCACATCCATTTTCACAATTCAAATTACATTTGAGTTTGAAATCACAATAATAGGCGGAAAGTATTTATTTTTATTTATTATAATTATTTTTTCTTTATAGGTTTTTTTCTTTATTTTTAGGATTTTATAGAATATTTTTCGTGGCTAATTTTTCTAATTTCCACGTTTCATTTTTGTTCTTCTCATTTTTATGAGTTCACCGGTATTTTTAGATTATTTTTCTGATTTTTCTTTGATTTTCTATGATGTTTACAAGTTTTAATAAAATGATTTTTGAAAATAAATGAATTCAGAAATTCGTAGATAAATCCAGATAATTTGGAATATTCTAGAAGATTAATCTTTTGCACCAAGTTTATCTAAAAGTGGATAAAGGTTAGTTGGATAGCAAATTAGATGCAAAAACKCGGTTATCAATTCTCGAACGAAAGATAGATTAAATGAGAAATTAAGCACGGGTCACTAACGTGGCAAGCCACGTCAGCCACAACCATATATATTGTCCAAGTGACCGTATATACGGTTGTGATGACCATATATACGATCAGATTGAATGTATACACGGGGTTGCTATTCCGTATGTTTAATCCTAATTCTATCTATCTTTTTCCTAAAACGCCTATAAATACATGCTCTCYGAGCTTAATCGAACATTAACGAAAATCAACATTCAATCAACAAATTCTKTTGTGCTTAAGGCGATTCGAAACTCTCTAAAATCTCTCTCTCCCACAAATCACTCACAAAAACACGAATCACTCACAAAATCCAAGGTTGCTAATCTAGGTATTTTTTATTKTTAATTTTAATTAGTATTATAATTTTGCTTTTGAATTTGAATCATGTAAATTCATTCGTTTTCAATCATTATCGCCTTATCGCAATTGTTTTAATTATAATTGTCAATGCTAACAATTTCTTTTGTTGTGATAAGCGATTCAATTGGAAGCAACGCTTTGATACACTAACCTTTGTTTTCTTTTGTGTTGATAGCGATTCAAGGTAAGTTTGACTTATATATTTGAGTTCTCTATTATTGCATACTAATCATGTTATTATGAACTGCTAGACTTGTTATTATGAACTGCTAGACTTGTCTAAATCAAGCCTTAGATGTCAAGCAGCATCTAAATCAAGCCTTGTAGACTTGTGAACTACTAGACATGTTATTATGAACTACTAGACATGTTATAAACTACTAGARATGTAATTATTTCTTGTAGACTTGTGAGGCTTGATCATAAGATTTAGCAGTTCATAACATGTCTAGTAGCAGTTCAAATTATCTATTTTCGGATGTAGCCAACTTGATCYATTTAAAATCAAATTTTGGTTATACTATACAAAAATAAATATAATATATATAAATATTTACATCATTTAATGAGTATTTAATTTTAGATTAATTATTTATAATAAAAAATAGTTCCTTCAATTTTTAAAGGAAGCAACAAAGGGATATAGTTAAGCATGTTTAGTTTGCCAATGATTTTGAATTTCATTTTTGAGATGGCTAATGACTAAATTAGCTTGTTGTATATATGTTTTCTAAAACACTAGGATGCTAGGAAGTCATTTCTTTTAGAGGAATGTAATTTAGTTAAGCATGATATTAGTTAAGCACATTCTTATCTCCTGCTTCAATAATTCAAAATTTAGCTAAAAGAGTACTATGGTAGGCCTATACTYTTTCTAAAAATTTAGTTTTGTTTCTAATTTCAACTCTTTTGTTTGATGGCATTACTTAGATTTAGAAATTATGGATCAATCTAGTCYGAAATGGATGTATGAMAGATACCAKGGTCGATTACTAAAGAAGGAGTATGTGYATGGAGTAAGAGAATTTGTTGAGTTTGCCAAAAAGCACATTGATTTTATTAATTCTCAAAAGATCAGGTGTCCATGTTCTAAGTGTGGAAATAGAAAGTATTTAGATGTTGAAAGTGTCAAACAACATTTATACAAGAAAGGATTTGCTTGTGGATGTGCTACGGTTGATGCCCTTCTAACCAATTTGTAAAGGTGTTGGAATCGAATTGCGTTTCGTTGTCGAAGACGATGGATTACGAAAGTCCAAACCGAGTGATGATGTTTTCATAAAAATCCCTCCACATTTGGGATTTTGATGTTTCTCGTAGGCTCGGCCTRTACCCATTTGGTGAAGTAATTCACGACAACAATCAAGAACTTCTTTTGCCCCTGTTACGGACTAAAAATATATAGTTGACTTTGTTAACTTAATTAGGAGAGTTTGACCAGTAGTAAGTAACTAGCGACGAATWAGGCAAAAGGAGAAGACAGGCGATACACGACATTTTTAATATAGCTTTAGTCTAGCGATACAGCAATAGCGTTAGAAGGGAATTGTGGTAAGGTTGGCCCATTAGGAGATAGCCCAAGAGTAGGCCCATAAAGATCAAGCGACAACAGGATTTGGAGGCAAATTACAAATACTTGAAATATGAAAGGAAGCGGCAGAAACCTTCAGATGAAGTAACTTCCACCCACGATTTACACGCTTGGAGGCCTATAAATAGATGCAGCGATACAGAAGTCCACAACAACAACATCAATCTATATTTTTTCGCATTAGTTTCCTTTAGCCACACTTGGCTAAGTAGCCAAGTTAGTTTAGTTAAGCATAGCCTAGATTAGTCTAGCGTAGCTTAGCGTAGTTCATCCTATCATGGAGCAGTAAGTTGTTCGATTTTCATCCCATTGTGTGTAATCATGGAGGTAATCATCCTTCCTTATAATACGATGGTAGTCTGATACTTATCCCTTTATAATGGATGGTGTTTGTCTCTTTTCATTATTGTTTGTTTTACGCTTCAACTTTGTTCCAGAACAAGTTGTTCTCCTTATGTCCCATCTTCTTAATTAACTCTGATCAGTTAGGAGCCATTTTACGTTAYCGAGGTTATCAATATAATCAGTAACCAGAGGGGCAGCCCCCTACCAAATTAAGAACAATATTGGACGGTTGACTTGTTGGTGAAGTGCGAAATAACCTCAACAGCCCCGCAGATTGAGGGAAAGGTCCAAGAATGTCTCCACCCCACTTAGAAAATGGTAACAAGGATAGCACTGGAGATGGTAGATTATCAGGCTTTTGATGGATGTTACCATGGATTTGGCACTTCTAGCATTTCTTGACAAGGTCGATGGAGTCRTTTCTCAAAGTTGGCCAATAGTAACCRGTTCGGAGAGCCTTTTCAGCTAGTGCCCTTACCCCAATGTGCGATTCACATTGACCTTGATGGATGTCATCCGACACCTCTGCCCCAATGTGCTTCTTGTATAGTTGGCTATTCCAATATACGAACCAAGTATCACGATTCATCACATACTTAGCTCTTTGAGGATCGAGAGGGAGAATGACGTTCAGCTTGAATTCGATAATTTCATCCATCCAAGTAATTTTGCGGTCTATGAAGTGAATGTCCTATAACTCATCAATACTTCTTCGATTCTTGACTTCCCAGAACACTGACCTTAGCGAATCTCTAGTTGCAGAGCTAGCAAGCTTAGACAATGCATCGACTAGATTGTTTTCTGACCTTAGCACTTGCACCAAATAGAAATGATCAAGCCCTTCGATTTCTTTCTTCACCATCGCCAAGTATTTTATCATATTTTCATCTCTTGCCTCATACTCCCCATTCACTTAGCTTACCACAAGTTGAGAGTCGGACATGGCTTCTATCTTTTTTGCCCTAACAGCTTTGCGCATTCTGATCTCGGCCACTAAGGCTTCATACTCGGCTTGTTTGTTAGAAGTCTAAAACTTAAAACGCATGGCATATTAAAAGGTATCTCCTTCGGGAGACTTGCATTGAATAAGATACCTGCCCCACAACCATTTTAGGTGGAGGGTCCATCCACAAATAATGTCCAAATGTCGCTAGATGTTTCAACTGGATGAGGTCTTGTCATTTCCACAATGAAGTCGGCTAGGGTTTGCCCCTTTATGGCTTTCCGAGGAACAAACTCGAGATTTAAATCGTTCAATGCTATCGCCCATTTCAACATTCGACTTGATGCATCTAGCTTGGTCAATGGTTGCTTGATTGGTTGATTGGTGTAGACTACTATCTTGTGAGCTGCAAAGTAAGGACGAAGCTTCTTACTCTCCATCATAAGTGCTAAGCCAAGTTTTTCAGYTATGGCATAGTGCAATTTCGCTCCTTGGAGTACATAACTTYCGAAGTAAATCGAAAGTCCATGAAGAAATATGTACAAAGTTTGTCCTTTCATGGGACTTGCCAACCTTTGAAGAGAATGGAGATGCTCTTTGAGTTTTACGAAGGCTGCTGCAGCTTCTTCGCTCCACTCGAACTTAGAACTTTTCTTTATTTCTTTGAAGAAGTATTGGCATTTGTCTCCTAACTTAGAGAGAAACCTTCCCAAAGTTGTTAAGCACCCCATCAACCTTTGCACTTCTTTGACGTTCTTCGGTGATTGCATGTCTAGAACTACTTTGACCTTATCAGGGTTTGCTTCAATACCTCGTTCATCTACCAAAAATCCAAAGAGCTTGCTTGAGGTTACTCCGAACACACAATTCTTTGGAATGAGTTTCATTTGAAACTATCGTGTCTCGAAGGTCTCCCTTAGATCCTTGGCATGATCTTCATTCTTTTTGCTCTTGATGATCAAATCATCGATGTAGGCTTCTACATTTCTTCCAAGATGCTTAGCAAAATTGGTGTTTACACATCTTTGGAAGGTCGTAGGGGCATTCCTTAAGCCGAATGGCATTACCTTGTAACAATACAACCCATTGTCGGTGACGAAGGCTGTCTTGTCTTGGTCTTCCTCCTTGAGAGGGATTTAATAGAACCCTAAATGAGCATCAACGAAACTCTTAGCTTCATGCCCCGCTGTAGTGTCTACAAGATTGTCTATCTTCGAAAGTGGGAAGCTACTTTAGGACAATCCTTGTTAAGGTCGATGTAGTCCACACACACACACATTCTCCATGAACCATTTATTTTGGGACTAGCACCACATTGGCCACCCAATCTGGGTATTGGCAAGGTCGAATGAACTTGACATCGAGCAATTTTTTTACTTCATCATTGGCCGCTTTGTTTCGAACTTGCCCTAAATTTCCTTTCTTTTGCTTGACTGGTTTCATTGTGTTGTCAACATTTAGAGCGTGTTGGGCGATCTTTGGATCAAAGTCTGGCATCTCTTCCACCGTGAAGGCAAAGACATCTTTGTATTCTTTTAGCAAGTCTTTTACTTGCTACCCTAGCATAGCATCCATAGCATTGCCAACTTTGACAGTTCTTTCGATAAAAGCTAGATCAAACTTCAAAGTAAAAGTCCTCTTGTTTACCACCTGGCTCAGGGTGAGAGATGGCTGAGGATAGTCCATGGATTGCCATGGATTTTTTACGAATGTCATGAACCATTAGCACTTCTCCCGCTTTCCTTTTCTTCTGAACTCATTATTCTGATGGTTCTACTTCTTCTTTGTTCTTGCCCCCAGCAAGTGGCTTGACAGTAGTTAGATAACACTCTCGAACGACTTGCTGATCGCCATGGATAACATCTATTTTACCATCATTGCATACAAATTTCAAATATATTAAATGAGTTACCACAACGGATTTGGAGGCATTGAGTGTATGTCTGTCAAGAATAACATTGTAGGCGGTCATGTTTTGCACCACCAAAAATTTGACATTCATGTGCCTACACTTATCTTCATTCCCCATTCGAAGAGGCAAGATCAATGTGTCCACCGATTTAATGACTCCACCTCCAAAACCAATGATGGGGTTATGGCATGGAACAAGATCATTATCGTTGTACTTGAACTTCTGAAGGCATTCGAATCTAATGATATCAGAGAAACTCCCTGTGTTGATGAGTATTCTACGGACTCGCTTATCCGCAACCTTCGTCTCTACTATGAGAGGATCACCGTGAGGGCTGCTTACCTCCCCACGGTCCTTCTCGCAGATTAGCACATCAAGGAACTTCTCACCTTCCTCCTTGTCAAGGACCATGACTTACTGAAGGTTTCGAACATATCCTTTAGTCCCTTAGCCGTTGGATCTTCTGTTGCAAATCCTTCAAAAATCGGAGTGTTGTTCAAGTGGGGCATTATTGTTGGATGAAGGCTTCTTTAAAAGCCTCTTGATCAATCGGAGTGATTCTTGCTGCTACTTGACTTTTTTCAATTCCCTTCATGTCACTCAAAGTTCCAGTCATATGATGTGTGGCTCCAGAGTCAATTATCCATTCCTTGTTTCCTCTTTTCAACTAAATTACAGGCAACAATCTTAGCAAAGTTGGCTTCCATATCCTCARAAGAGTCTTCATCAATTTTTGAAGGAACTGGCAACATTTTCAGAAGTTGCTCAAGCTGTTGCATACTTATGCCAGACCCATTGATTCCATCACTATTACAAGCATTAGCAGCCATCTTTCCTTTGTATTCTTGCTTGCCCTTGTTCCATTTCGAATTGTTTCTTGCTGGTTCTTTTCCTTTCCTTTTGTTGTCTCTGAATGTGTTTCTTTGTGACTGAGATTTGCTGGGATAGCCAACAACAGTCCAGCATTTGTCATAAGTGTGCCTAGACTTACCACAAGCTTTACATGCCCAGCATTTTTCAGTAGAATGTCCACTCTTGCCACAATTTGTGCAGGTGATATCTTCCTTCTTTCCCATCATTGCAAATGCTTCATTTCCTTCCTTCACTGGATTTAGATTGTCTCTTTGGGACTCTTCCTGTTGAATCATACTACATGCTATATCAACACTAGGCCGAGGTGTCAGGATCAGAATATGGCTTCTTTGAGACCCATAAACATCATCTAGGCCATTTAAGAACTGAAACAGTCTTTGTTCTGATTCTTCTCTATGTACTGCATCTATATAGGCACTCACTTCTGTGTTAAGTTGTGAGATAGGAGGAAAATCACTCYGTGCCTCCAACTCTTCCCACATGCTCTTCATTTCAGTATAATATTCTACCACGAGTTTCCCATTTTGCTTTGTTTCATACAAACCCTTACTAAGTTTGTATTTCCTTGCACCATTGGCAATAAAGTACTTGTTCTCCAATTATTTCCAAATCACTGCAGCACTATTAACAAACATGATTGATTTTTTGATAGGCTCTGACACTGAGGCCAAAACCCAAGCTATGACCATACTATTACATGTCTCCCAAGCTTCACTCTTCACTGCATCAGTCGAATCCTTTTTTCTCCCCCTATAACAAATACCAATTTCCTTTTGGAGGCCAAACAGATCTCAAAGGATCGTTTCTAGGACCTATAGTTGGTTGCACCCTTAAGTTTTTCTACACACACTGAGGTAGTGCCTTCTGAGGGATGTAAATACAGAGGACTATTCATTTCTATTTTGGTTGTTGTCATTCTGGCAGGATTGGATTCAACTTCTATGGTGATAAGGTTATTGTATAAAATTAATAAGCCTTCGAAAGACTCTATTTTGATTCAGCTTTTAACACACAAATAGGATAGAGAGGTATAGAAAACAACACCAAGCAGAAGGAAAGAAATATCTAAAAACAGGTAGCATTCATCACAYCAYTTAAATAGCAATAAGAAGTAAAAAGATTAAATTTTTGAAGCAAGGACAACAATTTCGAACCTGGCTCTGATACCATGATGACAATGGTGAAATTACTGGTAATGTATGAAGCTCATAATCATGCTCAACATTCATGCATGCTGTTACTGCTTTGATTTCATCATATATGTCTCAAAGGACAGAATACAAGGGTATATATATGGCTGCTATCCAGCCTTCATTAACCTAATTCCAATCAGACCATAAAGGAACCTAGGCCCAACAAACTTGCACATGATCCGATGACACAAGCAGACAAAAAAGTGGATACGCACTACAAGCAAAAGCAATAAAATAYTGTTTAACTAATACAGCAAATAACAACAGCAACAAAGCAAAACACAGGGGTTTTCCTTTCTTCCTTCAACAGAACAGATTCATCATTTGAGTGTGCAACGAACAGCCCAACATTGGGGCACACACAAATATCTTTAAGGTTTCTCAAACGACAGCACACACCAGTATGTCCCTCAAATAAAGGTACAAAATATGCCATTTAATCCATGTATAATTCATTTAAATTGTAAGGAACGAGAAACTTGAGTCACAGTAGCTTCTACTTACTAGAAAACAGCATAAAGCTCAGGCAGGTGAACAAAATATCCCATAGCAATTCCTGAGAGAATCCATACCTTTCTCAAACGATTGTGCTTTCTCCGGSATAGATGTCTTACACACTGCATACAATCAGAAAAGCAAACGAATAATTATGCATGTTTGTCAGCTTATAAAAGATAAGAACTTGTTGTTCTGTCTTCTGACCTTTGCACTAAAAGGTTCATTGACATCCCTGCTCAAAAACTTAGAGCTTGTTTGGTTCCACTCCACTTCCATAGGAACTTCAAATTCTTAAGAAATGCGTTTTGTTATGTTGTTTGGTTGATTTTAAATGTGCATATTGTTGGAATTATACAAGGGAAGTTAATTCCCACAAATTATAAATTACCTTAGGAAAATAATGACCATGACTACCAAACAAGGCCTTATTAATAGCTTCATAAAAATCTAAGACTTTACGAGCAAAAATTCAGATGTGCAATTGAGTAAAATGAATTTCACTTCTTGTCTGCTTGAGTTAATTCAGAAATCTAGAGCCTATTCGTGTCTWAAGCGCATGAACATGAAGTAGGGAAAAAAGGGTGCAAAAAGATGGCTATGTTGCCGGGAGGTAAATAAAATCAGCAACTTGTTATGATCACTCTATCAATTACAAAGGCAATTCTACCGCACACAACCGCACGCAAAAGGTATTATCTGTCAGCAGGTTAGCTTAGATTCATTATATAACTGCCGATTTGAAGGAGCATTGCACCACAGAGAACTTTGAACTACAATATATATAGAAGTTTAGCACGTAAACTGCATCTAAATTGCAATCTTAAACTGTAGCAAACAATGCTTCAGTTTTATAACAAAATGAAGTTGCACTGTTGCACATTCAACAAACAGAAAGTAGAACTAAGTCCTCCAAAGAAAAAGAAATATATCCTATCATTTAAAAAGAATTTCTAAACAAGGAGAATTTGATGCAACTAGTAGAGTGGTAAAATTTGACAAATCAGATTTGCATTTTGGCCAAACCCAAAGTATGAAAAAAAAAGTTGCTTAACAGAATTAAGGCAATCACAGCATTCTTTATTGATTGAAACCTGAAGCAGATAAAAAGTTGAGTAACATACCACGAGCAGCACTAGTCTGTGCTTCTACAATAAACTCAGCATATGAAACCTGTTTGTAGAATTCTATAATTAATTGCACTGAAACCAAATAAACAGAATTTCCAAAAATTTGAGCAGCACTTCCTGCACAAAACTACAGTATATGCAATACCTTCATTGCTTCACAACTTTCAGTTATCCTGTCCGACATTTTTTTAAATTCCTTGTCAGTCTCATCCATTAGATGCTGACAGCCTGACATGCTTGAGCCTGAATCTGTTCAAAAACAAACAAACACATCATCATAGAATTAGCTGACAAAAGCCTGTAAGTATCCTAAAGTTAATACTCTTTCCATGTAGTCAGTGTTTCTATACAGTCAAACTCCATGTTGAAACTTACAGGATAGTGTATTCCACTTGGCAGAACCAATCTTTGTTTCTAGTTTTGAAATAAATTCACAAGGACAAAGGTTCTCTAACACATACTTTGTTCAAATATACCAGACCATATGACCAGCTTGAGAGTTTATAAAGATTGTTAAACCACAATTAAGCCTCTCGAAAAAATGTAAATGACAGAAACCACACAAGAGTCAGTCAGATGAGAGAAAGCAATCATAAGTTGCAGCAAGCCAGCCAGCCAGCATGCATTATTAGACATTGCCAATCAAATGAGCTCTCATTACTAATTAAGTTCGTTCAACATAAATAAGAAATATAAGTTACAAAGTGACTTAACTATTAATAAAATGAGCTCTCATTTCAAATAGACTAGTGTGAATAGAGAATCAAAAGTGAAACCGATAGTCCATACTGTTAGCATAGTTACCAAAGTTATATTGGCGAAACCTTTAACAAAAGAGACTTTAACCCACCATAAAAAAAAGACTGGAGATTAAGCAAACAGCTCTAGACATAAGTAAAAGAGCATATAGCCATGCCATCAAAACAACTGTGCATGCAGCTCATTGATTTTAAACACCTAACAGTCGTGTGCTACACTCCAACATGTGATAAAAAACCAGAGGCAGAAAGGTACATTCCACCACAATGACCAACATAGCAATGTAGATTCCAAACAACATGGCATTTGACATGTATATATGCATGCCAAATTGGCATCCCAACCTGTGTTGGTCAGTTGGACTCAGCAACATCCACTGAAGGTCCCTCCTTGTTCCTCTTACTCCAAGAGAACACCAAATTTTAGCTACAACTCAGTCCTTGAATGGCACACAAAGCACAATTTACTAATGACTAGTTTCGATTTTTAAAACTCTTTGTTGTCATTTTTTGTACCTAAAATCTAGCTCCATGTTATTTCTCCACCAATCATATATGCATAAGGTTGTAGCATTTGGTCTTTCAAATTTCATAAGAATTGAGAAGTATTAATAATTAAAAGATATTGCTGCTGTCAATTAACATCTATTCAATACATATCGCAGAATATTCACATCAATCCAAGGTGTGACACGAGTTTTCCCTAAATATGATCAAGCCCTTGTAGTTCGGATGGCACCATTGACCCTTGCTCTCTCTTAACAGCYCAGACAAAAGTAACCACTTACAAAAATCAAGGAATTGCAGCATTTGTCTAATTAAAAACAAAGTGATACTTCAAACATTAAAACTGCACAAATGACTCTCCTATTAGCACAGACCGGTTCTTCAATTCAAACCTCAGCGCTCAAACATCGTAACAATATATGAATGACAGCCTGACAGGAGATATTAATCCAATCTCTTACACAAACAATAAAATCTCAACATATCATTCAGATTAAAGCAAAGGACAATAATGATAGAGTATATAACATATTACCATCACCTTAAGCTTTTTGGTTGAGATGGTCTGATTAACAAATAAAAGCCTAGCAAAGTATGAACGACAATATACAAACATTTTCAAGGATAAAATAACCTTACTCTTAACACAAACCACGCCACACACTTATAAGATCTCAATACAATCAAAATCATTTCGAATTTCAAAAACTAAATCAGCAAAATATCAACAAAAACCTAAGATATTCAGCAACATTTGCAATCAGCATATCTTAACATACAAATTCCAGGAAAAAAATTATTAAAAAATCAATGAAAACCTTGAACAATTCCACAGATGAAATAGATCAACTGTTTAATTACTCAAATAACACACTTCAAGTAGGAAGGCCTCATTATAATCAAAATCACTTTAACATACAGCAACATATCAACAAAAAGTAGAAGAGGAAATTCGGCGTAAAAAAAAGGAAAGAAAGGAGAGAGAAAAGCGACTCTAAAGCGCTTGTGAAGGCGAGAATGAGAGATTCAACCTCCTTAAGAATATCAGAGTGAGAACGCTCAACTTGAGCTTAATGGAATCCAACTAGACGAGACCATATCCTTGAGCTCAGAAACCGAAGACGCAACCTCCAATTTGCGCTGTGGCGAAGACTTCACAGGAGAATTGCGGCGAGTTGCGGCGTTGTTGTGGGAGAATTGAGGTTGAAATCGAAGGATTTAGTCGGCGAACATGCGTTGATTTTTTGGAGTTGTTCGCTGCTCCTGATTGCTCTACGGTGATGCTAGAAATCAGCTGCTGATTGCCTCTTCGTTGCTGGTCTTCCTCTTTCCTCATCTCCTATCTCTCTCTGCGTTTTCTCTCTCTCTCTAAACTCTCTCTCTTCTCTCTTCTGCGTCTCTAACTCTCTCTCTCTCTCTCTCTCTATTGTGAAGTTGTGATTTGTAAATAAATGGCGGGAAAATTGGGTAATAGAATTGTAGGAAATGATTTCAAAGAGATTTGAAAATGTGAATATGATGTTTATTATTCGACCAGCAAAAAGAATGATTTGACATTTGGCTCGGTTTTAAATGGGCCTCAATTTAGGGGCTTGACCAATTTGGCAAATTTTAAGCTCCTTGCAAATTATTATATACACCTCTCCCCCACCTTGTAATATGTACTTCATCTCCTACTTTCACGTAATTATTAATAAAAAAATATTTTTCTTTTTTAAATCAAATTAAATAAATAAAATACAAAACATAACAATAAAATCCTATTACACGTGAAGGGATGGAGGTGCATAACTGCATATTACAAGATGGGTGGGGTGTATAATATACCAATTGGGTTCGTGTATCTTTAGATGACCCTCGAGCAATAGGTCTATTATGATCCAATGAACATTTTGTTTTTAAGATGCAAATTCTCAGGTGACACTGGACCATATTCATCATTATGATCTATTGATTTCAGGTAGATGTTCATGTCCAAAAATATAGAATACAAATGTTCATCTTCAAATACAAATGTCAATTAAACTTAAGGTCATAATTGGGCTCAAAATATATTCTATCAAAATCTATAAAATTCAAAAAGGACAAGTAAAACTTGAAATGATGAGCAATTCGTAACTCATGAGCAATTTGATTTTATTAGAAATTTAGGAAACACGATTTAGAATTTTAGACTTGCTCTTTTCTTTTCTTATTTGGTATTTTTCCTCAGTACCCTTGAGGTTTTGCTTAATCCTCAGGTACCCGAATTTTTAGAAATGCGTCAGGTACCCCGAGGTTAGACAAAATAGCTCAAATGCCTTATTATGGATGGAAAACTAACGCCGTTAATTTTTTATACAATTAAGTCCTAATTTAACTACTTACACCTAATTAACCAATTTAACTAAAAAAATATTAAAAAAAACCATCTTCAACCACAGCCATTGATAACCCAATTCTCACCACCATTGTGCGCACAACTCAGAGATCGCACAACC
The DNA here is from genome assembly GCA_008642245.1 of Bassia scoparia. Lineage (NCBI taxonomy): Eukaryota > Viridiplantae > Streptophyta > Magnoliopsida > Caryophyllales > Amaranthaceae > Bassia > Bassia scoparia. The sequence continues at coordinate 56,571 of SNQN01001966.1, read as the reverse complement.
AAAACTACCACCACAACCAGCAACACGCACCTCCATCTCTCACAACCAGCAACCACCACCACGAACAACCAGAAACCACCAACACACCACCAATTCGCCCCAATTTACACTAGCACCGTTCGCACAACCCAATCTCACCACCATTGTGCGGACAACCACGAAGCCATATCCTCGAATTCACGAATCAACCCACGAAGTCATATCAACCACAAAATTGCAATTGATCCTACGAACTAGGTTTGAAGACGACGCGTAGTGGTGGTGGGTGCCACGGTGGCAAGGCAGAAGCTCACTATTCTCGATGTTTACAACAACAACATCACTGATGTTTTGCCATTGAGTGTTGTTGAGATGTCAGAACTGAGGCATCTTCATTTGGGTGGTACTATTTTTCAGGGGAAATACATCTGAGTATGGAAGATGGGGAAACTCGAGTATCTTGCAGTTTCTGGGAATGAACTTGAGGGAAATACACCTGAAATTAGGAATTTGAGCTCATTAAGAGAGCTTTATATTGGGTATTATAATGCATACAGTGGTGGGATTCTCGTGAAATGGGGAATTTGAGTGAGTTAGTGAGATTGATGGTGCTATTGTGGGTTATCTGGTGAAATACCACCTGAATTAGGGAAACATTCCAGTGATATCATCACCGACATTATTGTCAAATAACTTCGTTGACTAGTGAGATAATATTGAAATAGCAATCACCATCAGGTCGGCGGCGACTAGATTGCCGGAGCAGAGGAGAGAGATGGGAGGGGATTGCTTGCTTGCTGCTATGGAGGAGAGAGAAGGGGTGATAGTATAACAATGGAGGAGAGACAAGAGATTAGGTTAACTAGTAGAATTAGTGGTTAATTAAGGGAAAGACTAACGGTGTTAGTTTTCCGTTAGAGTAAGGGTATATGAGCTATTTTCTCTAACGTGAGGGTACCTGAGGCATTTCTAAAAACTCGGGGGTACCTGAGGAATTAAGCAAACTCAGGGGTACTGAGGAAAAATCCTTTCTATTTTTTTAGGGATCGTAATTATTAAACAGAATTAGATTGAATCTAGAATCTCCATCAAAAGAAAGAAATTTTTAACCAACTGAAAAAGTACCCTCAGTTACTCTCCATGTCTCCATTAGCAGCTTAAGTGGACTGGGGAAGCATAAGAGTTGAAAGGAACTAAAATGTGATTACTGATTTCTACGTTGAAAAAAGAGTGGTTTGTAGTAGCTAGTTTGAGTACTTTTGTAGACTGGTATGAGCAGCTTTAGGAGCTTTCTTGCAGGTGAAACAACACGTACGGATGTGGTGTCAAAGCTATTTTTCTTGCATGCACAGATCACAGATCACAAATCACAGATCGAGAGATGCCTAATGGCCCAAATGCCTTGCAGCAAGATCTTGATCTTCCTCACCAGACTACACCTATCTTGTCTAGTCCCCTGCACCTATCTTCCTAGCCTTCTTGATCTTTGCATCATTGATACTACTCCTCTACTCCCTACTATTCCCTCCATATCATATTAACTGTAACGATTGAACATTTTTCTCTCTACTTATATCAAATCGTTACAGTTATATGATACGGATGGAGTACTTTCTTATCATACATATTTATTATTTTTAACACTATAATATTGTATACAATTGTCTTTTTTATAGCCTATATAGTACCTCCTCTGTTTTTTGTTAGTCGTATCCAAAAACATTATACGATAAACGTAATACATAAAATTAAGGAAATTAGATAAGGAAAAGTCGTACCCACATAGGAGTAATTGAAACTTATACTCTATGAGAAATGTAGGGAGATTTGAGGAAGGGATTTGGAGCAATTGCTCCAACTCCACCTTTGATCCTTCGGAGAAAGGGGTTCAAATCCTCATATCTCCTTCATTCATTGTAAATATTACAAAGGAATGTAGGAGGATCTAATGATCTATAGACCAAAGTAGAAGGATATACTATAAGTAATTTGAAACTTATACAAATAGCAAAGGAGAAAGAAAAAATTGCAACCAAATCAAATAAGTATACGAAGCCAAAAAAATATATGTCAGAGTACAAGTATTTAGTTGGGTACATCATAATAAGGGGTTATTATGAGATTCTATTTGAGGATGTCAAATTTCACACACACGTGGGATAACAAAGTCCAACATCAATTTGTAATGGTGTAAATTAAATTTTTTTGATGTAATTTTTTGGATGGATCCAAATTTTTAAAAGGTGTAAAATAACTATTAATGGTGTAAAATGAAGTTAATTTTTACCCTTTTACCCTTGTATTGAGCAAAAAAAGCCCACATGCATGTGGGATTTAAACTGCCTCATTCATTCCTACGTTGTAAAGACAAAGCACGCACTAAACACTGAGACGAAGCAAAGCGCGCCATTGCAACCTAGGAATCATCAATCTCAATGTTTTTTTGCATAAACAAATCCTATACTCCTATTATTCACAAACACAACACTTATATGTGGCAGGCCACATTTTAATTATATGGTGGCCTTCTTTGTTTTAACAAAGCCCAACCATTTGCACGCGACATAACGGAGCCAATTTTTCATAAAACGGACTCCGTTAAGCGGTTATTTTGAATGTGTTTTATTTTTGTTTTTCATTTGAATTGTTGCTTCATACTACAACTGACATTTCGCAACTACATTTTACTTGATCATTTTTTTTTCTTCTTCTCCTCATTCTTCAATTCTTCTTTGCTTCTTCATTCTGTTTCTTCAATTCTTGTCGAGTTCTTGTTCTTTTCTTCTTTGCAGTTTTCGTCTTGTTCAATTGTCATTTTTTAGCATTTTAGTAACTGCTGTCAGTGACCAAAATGACGAACCAAAAGATCAAAATTGTGTTGAAAGGTGCTGGTAAAGACAACAAAGCTTGTTCAAGCTTCTTCTGACGGTTAGTTTTGATTTTCGTTAATTGCTTTGTTAATTAACTTGCAATGTTTTTGTTGATTTTCTGTTAATTGTTTTTCTACTAGTTAGGGTTTTGAATTTTTGATTTGCTTGGATTATTTTTCTTCTATATGCGACATGCAGTTCTTTAATTGAAGTTGTTTTGTGATTTTCGTAAGAGTAGAAAACTTAATTTAATATAGTGTTCTTATGATCAGAAAGTAGTTCTTGTTATTTAGAAAAGTAGTTCTTTGTGATTAATAAAATTAGTCTTACTGTTTTATCCTTTAAGCTTTTAGATTCTGTCTTTTTGTGTTGTTTTGTGTTTAATCTTATTTTTTTGTGTATTTTTAGATTTGTGTGTGGTTATATTTGATTATTTCTTCTTCAAATGTGTTTTTTAATGTCTACTTTATGTTAGTAGTTCATATAGTGAGATTAGTAGGTCAGTTAATTCATAAAAGTAGTTCATTCAAATCATGAAAGTACTTGTGTGGTTATATTTGGTTATTTCTTTTCGAATGTATTTTTTAATATCTACTTTATATTAGTAGTTCATATAGTTAAGATTAGTAGTGCATATAATTCATAAAAGTAGTTCATTAAATCATGAAAGTAGTTCTTGTTATTATAAAAGTAGTTCTATAATTCAGGAATCTTGATATTTTATTTAAGTACTTTATATATGAACTACTTATGTTAGTTAGATGAACTACTTCTCTTAGTTATAAGAACTACTTTTCTTACATATATGAACTACTTTTCTTACATATATTTGATTATTTCTTTTCAAATGTATTTTTTTAATGTCTACTTTATGTAGTAGTTCATATACTGAAGATTAGTAGGTCAGTTAATTCATAAAAGTAGTTCATTGAAATCATGAATACTTGTGTGGTTATATTTGGTATTCTTGTTATTTAGAAAAGTAGTTCTTGTTATTTAGAAAGTAGTTCTTGTTATTTAGAAAAGTAGTGGTGATATGTTGTAAATTAGTTTTGATATTTTTATAGTAGTTCACATATATTGATGTTTATTTAAGTGGTTCATATATTTCATAAAAGTAGTTCAACAAAAGGATTTGAATAATTGAGGATGTGCTTTGTATTATAAATGCATATATGTGTTTATAGTAATTGATTTAATGTTGTAAAGCAGTTTCATTCTTGTGCTTTAAGTTGTTTTTTTTTAGAAGCAGTACAGAAGGATTATTCTGCTGTTGATGTGAGAAGGTAGATGATGCTGTAGGTGGTGATATTAGTGGTGTGATAATGTAAATGATGGTGTAGATGCTGATATTAGTGGTGCTGAGCAGAATACTGTGTGGAAGTTGGTGCTGAATTTGGTGAAGAAGCAAAAGATACTGAAATAGATAATGATGTTAGTTGAAGCTGAGGAGACTGTTGCTGTATCTTCTTCATTTACTTATGAGGATTATGTTAAATTTACAGACAAAAAGGCTGAAAAAATTGTTTGATAGTTGGTACCTTCGTAAATTTGTCAAGGTTGATGAATCTGAGCCTTTAGTTGATCTCAGTTAGGGTAGGGGTAGGAATAGGGGTAGGGGTAGGGGTAGGGGTAGGGTAGGGGCAGGGGCAAAAGTTTGGAGGAAGAATGAACAGAAATATTGAATTAGATGAGCACTTTGAAAAGGTTCTTAAAATCTATTCTCAATCTCAAAGTCATCTCAATCTCAATCTCAATCTTTATCAAACAAACCAGCCCTTTGATGTGATGTGGCTGATACAGTTCAACAAGATGTTGTGAAGTCTAGGAAAGTTCAGGCTGTGCAAAGAAATGTGTATGTGAAGAGAGATGCAAATGAATTGATTCCGATTGATCAGAGGAATATGCTTTCAACGGTACGTATTTGTTTTAAAGTTTTTATAATAATAGAAAGTAGTGGTTATAATAAATAAAAAGTTATTAAAATTTGAAAAAAGTATTTCATGTAATTCAGAAAACTGTTCTTAAATATATTCTTATTTTTTTACATAAATATTTTATTTAATTATATTGCATAATGAAAAGTAGTTCATATAATTTAGATAAGTAGTTCATAAAATCCGGAAAAGTATGTTCATATGGTGCAGAAAAGTAGTTCATATTAATTAAAAAAGTAGTTCATATTATTTTAAAAGTAGTTCATATATATCTTAGGAAAGTAGTTCATATTGTTCAGAAAAGTAGTTCATATTCTTTAAAAAAGTACTTCATCTAATTAATAGAATAGCTGTTATATGTTACAATAGTAGTTCATATTATTGATGAAATTAATCTATTGCAGAATAATATTGTAATGTGTTATTATTATTTTAAGTTATTGCTGAATAAATAGTAACTATTTAATTTATTACCTTGTTATAATATTCTTAACATTTTGTTCTACATTGTTATTTTTATGTAGGGAAGTTTCGTTGGATAGTGATTATGATCCACAGAGGAAAACCTACAAAGGGCAAAGGTAGAAGATGGTGCTATTATTTCTATCCGCTGAATTTGATGAAGATTCTACAATAGTGTAAGTGTTTGTTTTCATTTGAATAGTTTTTGTTACATTATATATATTTTTTACAGTTCAAAAAAGTAGTTCTAATAATTCAAAAAAGTAGTTGTTATAAGTCAGAAAAGTAGTTGTCATAATTCAACAAAGTATTGTCTTATTTATGAAGTACTTGTTATTTTGTTTTTTTTAGTCCTACTGAATTGGTTTGGAAACCCAGTATAGTTCAAAAAAGTAGTTTATAATCAAAAAGTAGTTGTTATAATTCAGAAAAAGTAGTTCTCATAATTTAGTAAAGTATTGTGTTAATTCATAAAAGTACTTGTTATTTTGTTTTGCAGTGCTACTTGAATTGGTTTGCAAGCCAGTAATGTTACATAAGGTGATTGTTGGTTTAAATGATGCTCAAAAAGATGCAGTTTCATCTATGGGTTTGGGGGTTGTTGTTGATGAATGTAACCTCCTACCTAGAGATATGATAAGGGAATTGTATAGGAATTTTGATGGTGAAAATTGATTTGCACGTTTGGTGATTATAAGTGTCAGATTAGTATTGCTGATGTTCATGATGTGTTTGGTCTTCCTTATGCGATTTGGAAGTGAATGATTGTGGCAATAATGAGTATTTAGAGTTAAAAAGATTTTGGAAACAATTTTGCAGATGGTAAAGAGTGTCAGACTCCTCATTTGTTCAGGCACTTTCTGGAAATTTTGGAAAATCATATTTATATGCTTCTTTACATCTCATTCTTCGTTTTCCCCTCTCTAATTTTTCTGTTTTCTCCTCTAAAATTTTCTCTCTCCAAAATTTTCTCTCTGATTTTATTTTCTTCTTTCTCTCCTTCCTTCTATTGTTATTCTTTTTCTCTTTCTTTCTTTTCTCTTTCTCTGCTATTCTATTTGCTTCTTTTTTTGCTTCTTTCGTTTTTTCTTAGTTCATATAACTAAGAAAAGTAGTTCATATATCGAAGAAAAGTAGCTCAAATAGCTAAGAGAAGTAGTTCATCTAAGTAAGAAAAGTGTTCATCTAACTAAGAAAAGTAGTTCATATAGTTCATCACAGTAGTTCATCTAACTTACTTATAATTCAGAAAATGTACTTAATATTTGATTGGGTAAAGGATATAATGAAAATTAATGCAGAAACATCTATCATATAGTTTTGAAAGTAGGTTATGTAATTAACAAAGTACTTTATATAGTAGCATAGAAATTGATAATTGAGATATTAGATTAAGGTAGGCTTGATGATTGGGGTAAAGGATCCAATTCTACTCCATCAGCTGAGCATTCATAGTTTTGTCTTCTTTGTTTTGGTTGCTTTCCTTTGTCGAGAAATCCTTTAATTCTTTTGTTCTTTCCCTTTGTGTTTGCTTTGTCTGGATCCTGTTACAACTGGTATTTCAAGTGTTTGCTGTTGTTCTTTGTCTCTTTTGTTTCCTTTGCTTGTTGCTGTTCAGCTTGTTTCTTGTCAATAGATTTGTTGCACTTTTGTAGCAATATCTTTGTAGTTTTGCTCAATGATTGTTCTTGTTTCTTGAGATGTTGGCTTTTGAGTATCAAAGTTGTATGCTTTACTTGCCATTGTTGTTCTCCAAGGAGTGTATTCTTCTTGAACATTATGGTCTTTCTCTGTTCTTTTCTCTGGTTCCATATTTCTTCTTTTCAGCTTAGTCCATCTTTCTTGATATATGGATCTGGTATGTTTGTGAAGAGTGTTGCATAAGAACTCTTAGGCTGTGATAACACAGCCATCCTACTTCTTCAAAATTCTGCAACTGCAATCAATTTGATTTGTGTTGCAATCAAAGCTGACTGTTTGTTTTGTCTCCTCTCTGCTTCCAGCCAAACATGACAATATGAGCAGTTCCACTTGGTCGATTATTTCCAAAATGCAGGACAATGCATGTGATACTCTGCTTAATTTCTCTATATATGTAGTAGAGTACACTTGTCTTGCATGTTTCATTAAGCCTATGTTAGAGTACTCTGATTGTGGTGTTGAGTTGAGACATTTGAAGTCTTGATCTGTTTCATCTTTCTCCATTTCCTAATTGTTCATCAAAAATTTTGAAAAAATCAGTTAAGCTTGTAGACTCCTTGCTTAAATCCAATGGCATTGTTTGTACTTTCACTTCTTTGGGAGGATAGTATTCCAGTTGAGAAAAAATCTTTGCTCAAAGCTGTACGCCACTTCTCTTTCAAATTGTAAACATATTGACCACTTACTTTTTCAAGTCCAAATTCTTGATCATGCTTCCATTGCATTTCAAATTGGTCTCTGTGATACATCCCTTAGGCATGAGCTGAACCTTTTCTTGAATTCTGGATCTTTTTTAGTGCACCAATCTTGAAATTGCATTTTTATGATGTGCCATATGCAAAGTTATGTCTTGTATTTCCAAACACCTGAAAAAAGTAGCTCATATTTTTATAATTCAGAATAGTAGTTGATTTATTAAGAAAAGTAGTTCTTATATAAGAAAAGTAGTTCATAATAACTAAGAAGTAGTTCATATAACTGAAAAAGTAGTTTAATAATTAAGAAAAGTAGTTCATATACTAAAAAAGTAGTTATATAATTAAGAAAAGTAGTTCATGTAACTAAGAAAAGAGTTCATATAACTAGAAAAGTAGTACATATATAACTGAAAAAGTAGTTTATATATTAAGAAAAAGTAGTTCATATAACTAAAAAAAAGTAGTTCAGTAACTAGAAAGTAGTTCACGTAACTTAGAAAAGTAAGTTCATATAACTAAAAAGTAGTACTATATAACTGAAAAAAGTAGTTTATATAATTAAAAAGTAGTTCATATAACTAAAAAAAGTTTGTATATAATTAAAAAAGGTAGTTGATGTAACTTAGAAAAAGTAGTTCATATAACTAAGAAAAGTAGTTCATATAACTAAGAAAAGTAGTTCATATATCTATGAAACTAGTTCTTATAATTCATAACAGTAGTTCAACTAAGTTACTTATATTCAAAAGTTTTATTCAGAAAATTAGTTTATAATTTTATTACCTTGCTATTGCATTTGACATTGCAAAAATCTTGATCTTGAAAATTGTGACCGGTTCTTTTCCTCCCATTGACTTTCTGAAAGTGTTAAGACCCATTGAATGTGTCTTCTTGTTCGTCAGCAATAAATGCACATCCAAACTCACTGTTTGCCAGTGATTGTTGATTCAACAATTGGTGCACAAATTAAGTTGTATTTGTTTGTCTGAGGTTGTATCAAAAATCACCACATCACCATAAGTGTGTAGTCATCTTTCATCTCAGAGTCTCTCCAAAAAAATGGCAGTAAGCTTGTTCCCCTTGTCTTCTCCCCATTTTAAATCTGAAGAAGTATCTGGGATCCTCTTCTTGTCTTTGATACATTAAAATCAAAACATTCTGTGCACTCGCCGCCTTCGATTCTTGCATTTTTTTGTCTTGAAATGTAATTGTATGATCTATAATTTGTGTTCAACTGCATCAGTGCCTCCTGCTTCTACTGCCATAGATATATGACTGTGTTGTTTGAACCTGTTATAACTATTAGGTTAATATAATTCAGAGAGGTTTTTTGTATATTCAAAAAGTAGTTGTTATAATTAAAGAAAGTAGTTGTCTATTCGAATAGTTGTGTTAATTCAAAAAAGTAGTGTTCAGACCTGCTGTAAGCATCATGTCTATGGCTTCGTTTTTTCTTCTGTCTTTTTCTATTTATCTTGCTGGCTTTGATATTTCTTCCTAGCTAATGGATGATTTAGACCATGATGTGGTCATCAACCTCCCATGTACCATCCTCTTACTTTAGATCTTATGTATGCTTTGCATCCAGTTCTTGTTACTGCCGTTTCCTTTTTCCTGTTTTTCTTCTGTGTCCTTGTTCTTTGCTGCTTGGTGTTGCTGGTTGTTATAGGAGATGGTTTCCCTGTTTGTCAAGAAATCCTGCTTATTGCATCTGAATGCTTTCCCTTGACTGTTTGATTTTGCCTTGTGTATATCTTGTAAAGTTGACATTCTTATGCCAATCCACTGCTTTGAATGCTTTTTTATAAGCTTCATATATTTCTGCCAAGTGTTCCTGTAAAAGTAGTTCAATTATTCAGAAAGTAGTCCAAATCATCCAAAAATAGTTTATAAATCTAAAAGATAGCTTTTTATTTCACCTGTAATCAAACTAAGCTGCCTGTGTAGTCCTCTTTTTCTTCATTAGAATCTTGCATGTCACTTTGATTTGACTGCATTTCTTGAGGTTGATCAAATTGTTGATCACTTGATTCACCAATACTGCAAATAAGAAATAGAAGACGTTATAGAAAAGTATTTACTTTGTCTTGAAAGTAGTTCATTTCTTCTTAAAAAGTAGTACATTTTCTTATGAAAGTAGTTGTTTTTTGCAGGTGTGTTTATTGAAGGCATGTCAGACATACTTAGTAATTTTATATAGAAGGAATCATTTATTTTTTATTCAAAAGTAGGTTATTAGTATGTTTTTAAAGTAGTTGATTTTATAATGCAAGTAGTTCTATGTGTTTTTGGTTTGCATGCTGTGACTTTATTAAAATCATGTGCTTCTATACATGTCTTTTAAAATCACTATTTATATGCTTCTTCAACATCTCATTCTCAATTTGT
>SNQN01001966.1:23986-46511 GCA_008642245.1 Bassia scoparia | reverse complement strand
TTAAGATACTCGTAAATCACCCATATTTGTCATTCTTCTTCATAGGAAGCGGATCTTCGGATCTTCTTTTCAAATCTTCTTAGTATCAGATCCCAATATAATTGTCATTTTTTTAAAATAAAAAAGAAAGTATCTCTTTTAACCTAAAATTTAAATCCTTTTTCTTGGAATTTATGTAGTGAAATCACACAAGATGATATAATAGAATCACAAAATTTTATCATTAAGTGAAATCCAAATTCATCATCTTCTGCATCATTTGTATTGTAATAATACCTATTCTTTAATTCATAGAAAGCATAAAATACTAACTACATAGAAATAACTTACTATGATAGGATAATGTCCTAATCGTACAAGGACCAATTAGGTAAATTGTAAAAATTTACTCATTGGACATAATTTTTTCGTCTCATCCCACGACAAGAAACAGATTCCGCCAACCTCATAGAAACTCTAAATCCCTCAAAAATCGTAAATTACCTGATGTAACCTCTAAATCTCGAAATTTATCAGTGTTTGTGAATTTCTTACCGGGTACTACCAACTCGGCTCTAAAACTTGGTCGTATATAACCATCACTCATGCAAATAACTTACCACTTTCGATCGATGATGTTTTTCCTGAACAAAAAATTCGCAAAGTCTACTGACTATTAAGTCTATTTGTTAATTAGTAGCCAACATTCCCAATGAAATTATATGACAAATGCTCAACAATTTTTTTTTAAGGAAAAATATAATACCAGGCCCTATAGTTCGTAAACTTTTTTTTACATTCCAAAGCTCCTTTCACTATGCTATTTAAGGCTAGCCATTCACTAAATCAATTGAAAAACATATAACACAATTATCTATAAGTGAAATCAAATAAAATTATAATACATAAAATCGAATCCAAGTAATATACACATGGTTTAAATTTCCCAAATCAAATGCGGAAATTGTACAAATAAAACATATTGCCTTAATAAAACAAATGTACTAACAATATCTACGACTCAAAACCCTGACCAAACAGGTGCAATGTTGTCTGAAAAAAGACGAATTGCGAATTGTCTTAAAACACATCCGCTCATCTGCTCGATACCCTTTTTGCTTCTAAATTTCCCTGCTAACTGGCTGCTCTCTCTCCTCGAACTCCGCCCTTACCCTGTCCCTCTCTCATCAACCTCCTAACAAGTCTCTAACTTCTCTCCTCGGACTCCTCCCTCGCCTCCTCTTCGCTAAACTCTGGCCAGCACTGTTACGGCCTCCACCGAAATCTATGCACTATAGAAACTTGAATGAAATAAAGATCTAATAAGGCTTCCCAGTTCTCTCCACATAGAGAAAGCTCCATCTTTAGTCGAACCTAAAATCTCGGGGCCTGTCGGGATCCCTTAGGCGTGGAAACCTCCCAAGGAGTCGAGGTACCAAATAGGCCTAACTTGAGAGGGGGATACGTGTCGGGTCATCACACTCTTCTCTATTGAAGACTAAGCCATCACCAAGGAATCAACTTGGGTCATCCTAGGGCACCGTGTACCCTCTGAACTTGCAGAGGATGAGGCCTTAGATGCACTCACGTATATGGAAGTATACTCTTGTTTTGATAGTCATCTATTACAATGGTCCAACCATATAGTAACTCTTTCTTCAGGCATTTCCAACACTATTTTAAATTCACATCTAAATAGAATTTACCTAACAGAGTTCCGCTGAATGAGGTCTAGAAGCTGTTAAGAAGTTCTCTTGCTCAGTGCTTAGGGTAAAGAATGAGGTGAATCCTAAGCTCTGTTCATGCCATAATAATTCCCTAAGTAAGCTTGTAGAAGGTTCGACTTTTGTGACCCGTGTTGGGTGACTTACTCAAGCCTTATCAAAATGTGTCAGAACATCTTAACACTCAGTACAACTTACGGAAACATGTACCAAACAAGTCTAGATATTTGTATTTAAAGCTAATTATCATAGTGAGACAACTCCTTCCCTCAAAATGTGTTAAATTACATCCAATCAAATTTTTGCCCTAGATGTTCTGAAGACATCGCATAAAAATGGGGTCCTGATCTGAACCTTTACTCATTGAGAACTTTGAGATGATAAGTTATGTCTACATACATATCATCACTCAGCAGCTTCTCATGCACAACTGAATTGCACTTGAATATAACTTCTAATTTTGGTGTCAGTCTGACTGTTACATTTGAGAACAATACTTCGTCATTAGGCAAGGTCCTCATAAGCAACTTGGGGAAAATCTGGTTAGTTCAATCAAATAGACATCAACACAAAATTACCTCATATCATGACCATCCATAGTATTACTTTCAATGCAAAGTATAAGAATAACATAAGTCTGGTGAGACATCCTTCCAAGAATTGCGTGATATTACCATTCCCTCTCACGACCAAGAAAGACATGAGCAACGTTCTAAACGTATTATTGAACATGCATGCATCGATAAAACCTTTCAGTACCTCTAACTGCCATGAATGCAAACATACTTTAGAAGTATCTTCCACATGATAAATTGTTGCCACCAAATAAAGATAAAAAAAAAAATCACTCTTGTTCCATCAATGAATTTAGGCGACAAAAAAGTCAATTGGTGAAATATCACCAACTCTTCATTTGATGAAGGAGATGAAAGCAGTTGGGGCCCACGTTTTAAAAAAAAAAATATATTAATTCCTAAATAGCTATTTTGCACTTGATTTTTTTTAAAAGTATCAAAATCATTAACTTTTAAAATTATTTATAAATAGACACTACATATTGCTTATATTTTACTTCACTTTTTTATTTCTTTATAACACTAATTCGATTAATTAGTACTAGAATTATAGAGAGAGAGAGGGATTGAAGAGTTTTTTTTGTTAAAGTGAAAGAATTTATCTTGAGACGAAGAAAAGATGACTGAGAAGTGGTAGGAGAGGGGAAAGGAAAAACAAATCCAGTGGCGGAGGTGACTCCTTACCAAGTAGCTGTCCACCTCATCAGCTACTGAAAGTATTTTTTTTCCTGTTAGAGAACCGCTAGGCAAGAGAAATGAGAATCGATCTAAAGATTTTTCATGGAGCCACGGAGGGAGGGAGCTTTAATTGTGAAAATAAACCTTTGTTTAAAACTGTGGCCGTAATCACCTTATGCCACAAGCCTCGAACCCCGAAGGCTCTGTCTTTTCTAAATTCAGAAACCAGTTCGACAATATTAGGAAACGAATAACAATTATGCGGTGAAAAAGCCAGAAAAAACTCCCTCAGATTATCCCATTTTCATCGGAAAATCCTCCTTCTGCCTCAGATGGAGAAGAGAGGTGAGCGTGTGTTGTAGAAATACTTTCGCGAACTCAATTTAGGGTTTCCAAATTTCTGAAAAATAATTTTTGGAATCCAGTTGAAAAGAAAGGCGCAGTAAAAAGGAGGGAATTTTCTCTGCAATCAGCGAAAATGGTGACGACAACGAAAAGGGGTCAAAACATGAATGCCCACTGATGCGAATCGCAAGGAAGCTCCGCAAAAAGGAATTGAAGAGGGTATTTATTTACTTTTTGCCTTTAATTTTTTGAAGTTTTTTTGCTCCTGCTTTGATTTCTAGGGTTTCTTTTGGTCATGATTGACTAATAATTCAGTTCAATCTGTTATTTAACGGAGTATATTCTATGGTTTTGGGTGTTCTGCTGTCCTTTGTATCAGTAATTAATCAATGCTTAAAGTGATATGTTGATCAAAAGATTGAAAAATGTGTGATGTTACAGTCATCGACTTGTATTTAAGCTAATTTGTGTTTATGCATGTTCTCAATTTTTGGAAATTGGTGTTATATAAAAGGAATAAAGAATTGTTTGTTCGATCTTAAAATAACTAAAAATATTGAAGTGAATGAAACTAGAGGGAATTAAATTTTAGTTGACTTTCAAGTGGATTTTATTGCTAAGAAGTTATTTACACATCTCCTATGTCTTTTTCTTCTGTAAGTTTATGGTAGAAGGGAAGTTTTGTGTGTAACTCTTATTCAGTGTTCATCGTGTGTGAGTTTGAAACCCTTTATTTTCTTATTGGAACTCGTAGCGCAAAGAAACGAATTGAAGGTATAAATATTCTTTTTTGTTCGTCTGATTTTGCCCGATGATGGGGCCCAATGGGGTTTACAGATAGAAATTAATAGCATGTTGGTGATAGAACATTTGGCCAAGAAACATATAAAGTGTGGCGCTAAGCTAATTTAGTAAATCTATAATACATCTTTTCTTGCTATTGATTAGGTTGAAATATTACTTTCTAGAAACCATTGGTGTAGTGCGAAGGAGAGTGAATGTCACCAAAGATTAGATTAAGGTATCCCAAAAAGAGAGGTAATCGCTCTGATCAAGAGATTAGCTGAACTTTACCCTATGTTAGTGAGTTAGTTGCCAAATATAGAGTACAATTTGCTGGAAACTCAACTACAATTGACATGGTTTTAACGAAACCTAAGAAAATAGCACGATTAAACACCTAAGGTCAAACATGATTATAAGATAAATAAGATTTGCAAATCATAAATTCATAACCCCTTATATTTTCTAATAAGTACTATACATAAAGGAAGTAGCAATTTTCCACAACAATAACACTTGTTGTAGTTGGATACTAGAGAAGATCCTTTATGAACATTTATATTTGACAATGACTAAAGGGAGCTTATGCAATGCACAGTTGGTCAATTGTATTGATCCTTTTGTCATGTTTGTAGTGTACATTGACGCCCCGTTTGGTTAATTAGAGACTAATATAGCCGGAATGAGAATGAATTTTTAAGTGTAATTAAAAATAGAGAAAAACCTTAAAAATTACTATGGGGAATGAAGTTGCTCACAGATTTATCTCAAGTGGAAACCATCTTACCTCAATTTATGTTTTCTCCTCATGGAGACACAATTTCTTAGAATTTTTATATCACTCATTCAACTTGGGAGTGGTATTGAGTGGGAATGAAAATTTAAGAAGAAAATTGGACTTTTTGGGAATGAAATTCATTACCATGGGAATGAACATGCTATTTCTTCCTAAATTTACATACAAATTCATTCTCATTACCACTGTACTACCACCTACCAACAACCGAACGAGTCTCAGTTGTATGTGCTGCGGAATCAATATAGTAGTAAGGGTAATTTAGGGAGTTAATAATGATGTTATTAGAAGCTTGTAGGAGCTAATATAGTAAGTTATAGGAATCTCTATAAATAGCAGCTCAGATTGTACAAGGGCATTATCAAAGAGTTTTCTCTATTTTTTCTGTTGTGGAGAGATCCCTTCCTCTCGAAAGAAGGGCATTATTGTGTGTTATCGTTTCTTTTCATTTCATTCTCTATTTTCTACTATTTTTCCACTATTTCCGCCATTTTAGGCAGAAACTATGTCAGTTTCCACACAAGTGGGAAGAAGGTTATAAACCGGGAAAGTTTGGCGCGAACAACACAATAAAAGGGCAATTCACAAATGAACCTTTTCTCTTAAGGCTAAAAATGTGCATGACCTCTCTCCACTCATACATAGCTAAAAATCAAAGTAGCTCATTTAACTCCGGGTAACTTTATCCTAAATGATATCTCTTCCCATATATCTCCCGATTAAGGGTTTTTTCACGATGTAACCTTGTGGATTTTCCTAATTCCACGAGGTACCCTCTAAATTCGCTTATGCATGCGGTGCATCAAGGAACACTAAAATGCATTAAATACATCACTATTTACTAATGTGTTGTTATCGTTTTTAATCTTTCACCAAATACCCTTGAGTTTTATTAATATATTATTATTATATTATTAATTATTATTATTATATATATAGGGTGAGGATCCTAATGAGAACTCTTCTTAGGTGAGAATATAAGAATATAGTTCTACACTTTTACACTGCATGTTCTACGAATTAGGGTTCATGTTCTACTTTTTAAGCCTTCATACAATTTTAGAATTATATGTTCTAAAATTTTAGGCTTTATGTTCTAGAGTTATAGTTTAATGTTCGACAGAATTACTTAACGTGTTCTAATTGATTTAGTCCTCGATGTTCTACCTTATTGCGACTTTCTCTCCTATAGAACCACCACCAAGCCAGTGTACAAACGACTACAACCACCATTAATTCCGCACGACGAACCGAGCACACCAAACTCAACTTCACCTAACCAGCCACCCCACCCACACCTCTTGCCACCCTACTGCATCACACCACCACCACCCTCACCCACATCCAGCCTCACCCCACCACAGAGACCTCACCCTCACCCACAAACAACCACCTCACCACACCCTCACACTCACCACACGAACAACCACCACCTCAACCCACATACATACCTCAGCTCGAATCACCCTCACTTTTACACCACTTCAGGCCACACCACACGACTAAAACTGGCACCACACAACGGACACCACTCACCTCCACCTCACTAGCATACTCCCAATCGAACACCACACTCCCATCGAACACCACCACACCACCGAACCAATCCTCAATCGTTGAAACCACCACTGCTATGTAACAAATCCACCTCGTCGGCTGAAACACCACAACCACCACTAGATCTAACCAATAAACAACTCTTTTCAAAAATAAAAACCAGATTTGTTCAAATTCACACAACCAATAACTATAAACAAGAAAAAGAAGAAGAAGAAGTGTGGTGATCGTTGAGTATCGTGCGCGCGTTGTTTGAAGCGATGCGAAGTGGTTCGTAGGTGTGGCGTGGGTAAGCATTGCTGCGTGGGAGCGAAGGTGGAGCAACGGGTGTGGTGGTGGGAGCTGGGAGCTGGAGGTGGTTCGGAGGTGGTTCGGTGGTGCGAGCCGGCAGTGGTTCGACGGTGTTGGCCGGCAGGCAAAGGAAGAGAAAGGGGTGGGAGGAGAGAGAATGGGGTGAGAGGAGAGAGAGAAAGGGGGTGGGGAGGAGAGAGAATGGGGTGAGAGGAGAGAGAGAAATGAATGGGGGAGGAGAGAGATGGTGGGTGGGTTTGGGTAATAAGATAATGACAAATTGTTTTAAATATAATTTTAAAAATGAATGGTAGAGATTAGTTTCTGATTTTGATGGTTAAGATTGAAGTTCTCATGGTTCATGAGAACCTAACTCTCTCTCTCTCTTCTCTCTTTATATATTATATATATATATATATATATATATATATATTTAATGTTGTAAATCTTCTAAACTCTAATTTTTATTTAATTTTTTAGTGTTCGAAATTTAAAAATTAAAATATATGATATAGGTGATTCACAAGAATAAATCCAAACTTTAAGTAGCATTGCAAATTTACTCAGTAGCATTAAGCTTCAGATTTTTTTTCTTAGTAATGCAATATTGATACTAGTAGCCTATATAACCAACTAACTAACTAACAACTTTAAATATGTTTGTACGTGTGTCAGTAAAGTAATGGGTAATAATACTATAAAATCCTATGTTAAATCGAACAAACTCTTCGACCTAAGTGCGACTCACGCCATTGAAGAAAGAGAAGAAAGACAGAAGAAGGTGAAGCGAGCTTTGCTTTTTCAAAAAGAATTAAGGAATGAGAGAGAAGCGAGGAAATTATTTAAGTATTGTTTGTTGGACAAACTTTTTTTTTTGGAAAAATGTGGAGACAGTTGATTTTTTTTCTGTGGAAAAAAAGTGTGGCAACTGTATTGGGGCCATCAAATCATAATGAATTCGTTGAAACAGTTAGCCCCGTATTGACTTTTTCTTGACCAATTAACTTTCTATAGGAGCATGTTTATATTTTTTATAAGTGGGTTTAATTAATTAATTTAATAAAAGAAGAACCATTATTTATTTATATTTTACATTTCATTTATATTATTATCATTTAATAAGGTTCTAAAAGAAATTTTCCGACACTTATAGGATACCCGTATTTTAAAACAAGTCAAGACTAGATGTGTCGGATCTCCGATCTCTACTTGGATACATAAACCCAAACTCGCGTATGGGTAACATAGATAAAATATGACTAACGTGTGTAAGGTATAATGGTATTTGGTGCATTTTAAGTGTTCTTGAGGCATTTCGGTTCATAAATGAAATTAGAAGAGCATCTCGTGAATTTTGAAAATCCACAAAGGTACCTCATGTCCTCATGAAAAAACCACATTTTAAAAGTCACTTCCTTTCGTTGTATTGAATTGACAATGATTAATGATGTACCTTCTATAACAAATAAACAACAATTAACGGTAAAAAATGTAGAAAGATTAACAACAAAACAAACCCCAAGACTATGCCAAAGAAAGTGCACAACCATCTTAAATTAGAAATATAAAAAAATCCATTGCAAACCTAATTACTCAATGGCAAGCAGACACATCACACATATTTTAAGTAAAGTAATTCCAAAATCAAGAGATCGAAAACTTATTGTCCTCTGCTGAATTTCATGTTGCTTGTTTTGTGTCACCAAACTAATAGTTGGTGATATTGGCGTCTATTATTCCGTATAAAAAATTTAAACTTGTGATGCTATTAAAGCTTTAACCAACAAAAAGGTTGATGTGGTGCATGCCTACATAAGCATTTGCTTGCGTTGTCTACTACTCCTTTCGTGATGCAATTCTTGCAACATTTGTATTACGACTCCAATGCAAAATAAGGTAAAGTCTTTAGTTAGTAAATTAGTGTACTTCAAGGGAAAAAAGGTATGTGGTCCCATATTCAAAAGATTTCATGAGGCATGTGGTCCCACAGTTTTTTAATGTGATTTGTGAAGGGTAGTAATGTAATTTTGGCAATAAAAATTTACCCACAATAGGAAATAAATACAATTGTTGCAATTTTTTGTTACACACGCAATTAAAAATTCTTGCAAAATTATGTTATGGAGGAGTAATTCTAAAGTCCCCCATTAAGCGGAGTACTTAATGGTTATTGTTGGCGAAGTCGTTTTGTAATGAGGTATCCTTTGTCTTCTTAAGTCTTACTTTTGTCGTCACATCTAGATATACTCAAATACATTATCGATGAAAGATGTGTTTACAAAATACGCTATCCCTTATTTGTTGCAATAAGTCTTAATTCCTAACAACGGTTGTATATACTGAATAAATCAACCGTTCTAATACGAGCACTTTAGTAAAATAACAACAATTAAAAAAAATACCTTTTCTTAAAATAGTCAAAATTTTATTGTGTTTCTAGAAATATTGCAATCTCTTTGATTTTGTTTTTGGCAAAACTTCTCTTTTATTTTTAAATAATGAAATCTCTCTTTTTTTACTAGTTTTTAAAAAAATGCAAAACAATAGTCCTTAAAAAAAAAAAATTTGCTGTATCTCCTTCTAGATTCTACTCCATTATTCAGTGTGTTATTTATATAAAATGTTTTAATTGTTTTATGAAATATAATGTTATTTTTAAAGATTCTAATTGTTTCTTACCAAACTTTGATTGTTTATGAAATATAATGTTGTTTTTGTAAAAAGATTACTAATTGTTTCTTAAAAATACTTTTAATTGTTTATGATAATATTAAGTTGTTTTATAAGAGATTCTAAGTGTTTCTTAAAAAAATACTTCATTGTTTTATGAATATTAATGTTGTTTAAGAGATTCTAATTGTTTTACGAAATATGGAATGTTTTAATAAAGATATAAATACTAAACACTTCCACTATTCTGTACAGAAGCGAAAACGTTGATTTTTAAAAATAAAATCTATTGTTGCTTGATGAAAAAAAATTAAATCTTTTTTTAAAGTAAATTCAAAATCTTTCTTTCATAAAATTGAATTTTGATTACTTTAAAGAAGTTATTAAAAAAAAAAGCTGAACATTAGAACACTTACAGAATTCTTTATCTACTTGTACAATGGATAGAGAAAGAGAAAAGACAAAAAGAAATAAAAATTGATGAAGAGTTGAAAAGTACCTCAAGAAAACTGATCTGAAACTGAACAAATGAGAGAGCAAAGTGTCAATTCCCAAATAAAGATCAACGGGAATTAAGGCAATGAAGCCACTTGTGATGGGCCCAAAAGAAAGATAAACAATTGGGCTCAAAAGGAAAAAAAGACTGTGTTTTATTCAATATTCATGCGTTTTCATTCGCTTGTATGGATCTCCATATAAAAAGGTTGTAGGATGAATTTTCGTATTTGTTGTTGCTTGCCAAAGCATAAATCATGTCCCTTGTATGCTCTATCCAAAGTGAATGAAACATATGAATTCCTTCTTCCGCATGTATATTGATATTTATGTCATGAGATGGTTGAAACAATGGTGAATCTTCATTAGGTGGAAACTAAATTAGTTCCTGAAATTTTGTATATGTATATGTACCCAATTTATCCAAATTTTTTGTGGAATTGGTTACCACATTTGTCAAACCATCTGTTCATCATAATTCATAATCAAGTTTTTTTGTTGTCAAATCTGAAATGGACCTTCCCTTTATTCTTCTCCACGATTCCGTGGTAAATTCTTCATGAACACTATTAAATTGATATGAAATGTCTCTTATGTCAATGTAACATCTCATCTCTTATAGAATGCCTTGTACTACCTCGTCCACATACTCCCGATTTGTTTTAAA
This sequence comes from Bassia scoparia, assembly GCA_008642245.1. NCBI lineage: Eukaryota > Viridiplantae > Streptophyta > Magnoliopsida > Caryophyllales > Amaranthaceae > Bassia > Bassia scoparia. The sequence goes on along the minus strand of SNQN01001966.1, from coordinate 35,951 downwards.
AGAGCTTCTCTAGCCCAACCTAAGGCACATGATCACTAACAATGATTACAACCTCTCTACTTCTGGTGTTTTCTAGTAATAATTCTTTTACATTCATTGGAATCCAGCTTCTTTGTTTATCTTATATCCTTACGACTTTGTAAATTTGGCCTTTCCTCCTATCTCTTTGTTTTATTTAAGCACAAATTCCATAATTCCTTTTCATCGCTTCTCTTGTCGTTCGCTCGCTTTAGTGTAAGAGACTTATAACCTTGACTCCTTGAGTTATACTGAAGTTAATTTTAATTCTTCTGTAGTTTCCGTTGGTAAGCCCTCGAAGTTCTAGCTCATTCAATATCATACTTTGATCTATAGTAATCATTTTTATGAATGTTGATGAAATTTATAGCAGATTGTCCCCACGGCAACCCTTCTTCATTATTCAGTTTGTGGCCAGCATAAGTGTTGACCTTTAGCGATTGGGTTTGGAGCTTCTAGGCAATTCATGTAGTGGACACCAATTTTGAATCACGCATGAAGTGTCGTGGTTGTCATGCTTATAAATAAAGCTTAGAGTAAATGATATTTATTATAATTCACCCATTGGTCTATACAATGTTGTTTTAGGCATGTTCTTTTTTGCCTTTACTGTTGTTATGTTTGTTGTTTTTAATGCTTATTATTATTTTTTTTAAAAAAAAATAGAAAGCATGTTTAAGCCATCATGCATTCATGTGATCATGCTATAATCGATGATTGCTATCAAATGATTTCTTAGATTAGATTCAATTATACAATGGTTTCCTTCTTATATTTGTATTTTATATTTTTTGTTCATTGGCATGGACAGAACAAGAAAGAGAGAAAAAAGGTAGAGAGGTGGGTCTCTTGAAGAAAGACCTGACCAGTAAAAGGATCAGATTCAGAAGTTGGAGATGATGAGTAAGTTGTCTATGTCTGAAATTTCATGCCTTTTAATAGATTATATCATGTTGTCTAATTTAATTCTTATTTCAAGATTTTTTATTCTTCTTTTTATTAATTTTGTACTTGAACGAACAATAAATTTTCAACTACTTTCCCTTGTTAACATTGGTGAATTCTCCCTATTTAGAGCGAAGCCTTGTGGTATAATCTTTATGTACAGACCTATCTGTTGGCATTAAGCATATGTTTGAAACAGATGGAAGAATGCATTGCTATGCAAGGCAATTTTTTTGCACTTCTCATGTTGCTTGGAAGTTGTTTAATGCATTGATTTATCAAGTGTCATAAGTTGCTTTCCTCTTAGAAGAGTGTCATGTCAAAGTTAAAAATGGGATCTGTTAGTTCTTGTGTTTAGGGGTATGTCATGGTGCATCAATGAGGTTGGGTAAATTAAGAGTTTTGCATGTAAAGATTGTTGTTTCTCTAGTGTTCATTGCCCTAAAGGCAAAGTAAATGATTTTTGGAGGTCACTAAATCTTATGGTATCTTCACATCTGTTGTGAACTTGTCATGTGGTCCATATCGATTTGTGAGCTATATTGCTTGTTCTTTGACTTGATGAGTTTGTTTAATCTTGTCTCTGTTTTTTCCTCCACGAATTACGCAGAAGCTGAGGTGCGCTTGACAAGCAAGAAAACACAAGAAAAGACAGCTTGAGGATACTTTAAACCTTGTTATGAAAAGAGAAAGGTATGTTATGTATATACACATCATCTTAGACAAGCTATGATACTTAAGTTTAGCACATGTGTGGCTGGTGGTCAAATTTATATATTTCCAGCGTATTTTTTTTTGTCAAGTTTGCACCCTAATTGTTGGTTCATCTAAGCCTTTCGTTGATTGATTGATTGCAGTAGTGCACCCTTTAATCTATCTATATATATATTGCTGTCAAACTTAGCTAAGCTAATGTAGTTTACTCTCTCTTGGTACTTTTCTGTGTCTGGTCTTTTTGGATCTATCATCTATGTTACTAACATGAGAATAAGTGTGTGTGTGTCGACTGCCTGTAGTATCCAAGTCTGAGTTTCGTGCCGACATGGGTGCAAGTTGATATGAGATTCGTGAGGTGAATGGAGTCTGAGTTATACAGTTTTGTATTAATTTTTTTACTTCACTACTACTATCACTTCTTTCAGTTCAGTTTTATTACATAAACTGGTTCAATAGACAATTTTGATGGTGATATAAGTAGTGATTATTTGATTAATGGTGATTAATGAACTAGGAAAATTGATTTGGATGGATAGGATGAAAATAGTACATAAACCTTAGAAGTTAAAATATAGTACAAACTAAGAACTGATCCTTTTGTTGTTCCCGTTCCCTCAGCATTCCTCCATATTGTTCCATTTGCATTATTAGTAAATAATTCTCACCCATATCCTTATTATATTTTTATATAGAGCCAACATTTATAACTCTGTCCACTTTCTAATGCCGTTATTAATGAAAAATTATGGAGCTACTTATTTCCCTATTGCCCACTCTATAGGACCCAATTCCTAACTCTACTACACCCTATTTCAATCTTTCTCCTTTGCAAAGGGACCCCTATCACACACGCTTTACCTTTTTGTGTGCAACTATAGGAAAAAGAACTTGTGCAATGGAGGGATTTGTGTTGAATTCTAGGTGAATGATGTATTTATGATTTATCTTTGCATGACAGGAGTACGAAGAGAAGTTGAAGGAAAAGGGCGAGGAGCCAGTTATGTCAGGTATTCTACCAAATAATTTTTAAATTCTTTTTTAAAAGTTTTATATTAATGTTTTCTCTGATACAAGGTGAATCTGCTGCAGTCATTTGGGACCTGTTCAAAGACGAACTTTAGCTGAAGAGGAAGATAGAGTGAAGCACCCACTTCCTGAAGTAAAGTGTGCTTTATCTATAATTTTTTGTTGTAATGATCTCTGTTCTGCTTTAACCTATAGGCCTGTTTAAAGGATGTTATTAAACTCTATGAATTGTATCTTTATGAAAAGTAAATGAACGGTGGAAGTAATCTAACAATTTAATCAATACGACCTAAGCAATATAAACTTATCAAGTGGATAGAGAGAACTTTTTACATTCCAATTTTGACTTGCATTTTTGTTATTAAATTATGTTTATTTCTGGTTTGTTTGTGTGGGCCTACAGGATTTGTATATTATCACCCTACGCTGAATCCCACAGGAGCACCACCCCCGGGAAAGCCTCCTATGTACAAATCTTCTATAGGTTTACTCTTCATGTCCAACACTAGTTCATATTTTAAAATTTTGTTTCTTGCTTGTTACCTATATGTGTGAGCACTTTTCATCTTACCCTTTTGTTTTGTCGGCAGGGCCTCGAATTCCTTTGTCAGAGGCTTCCTCATCAGCAGGTGCTTCATCATCTGCAGGTTTTGATGACGTTGAGTTGCCTGCTCCACCCCCACCACTCCTTTGCCAACAACTGGTGAGCCTGATTCCATTGATGGAAACGATGTCCCTGCATCTCTGCCTACCACCTCCAACCAATGCCGCCAAAGCCTCCAGGTTCAAACTTGGCTTCTGCATTGCCCCCACCTCCACTTCCACCACCACGTCCTCCTCCTAAGAACATTTTGGGAGTTCATACCTCCACCTCCTCACCTCTATCCCATCAGCAATCCACATTAGTGCCAGGCGCTTCTGAAGTGAGAGGGATAATAATAGAAAGTTTCAGGTGGCTCTAATTCAAAAGATTTGCAGGAATTTTGTTTGTGACTTGAGCGAAACTTTTCAATACATGTGTAGTTATCCTAATGCCTAAACGCCCACCCCCAACAAAAAATTTATTATGCCTTGTTTGAGAGTTAGCTTTTAGAGGTTAACTGCTTTGACTCGCTCTGTTGGGTAGCTGATTTGACTACCTGATTGGTTTTCTGTGTAAGAGACTCTGTTAGTAAATAGCTTTAGAGTAACAATTACAGAAATACAGAGTATGAGCTCCTCCAAAAAAACTTTCCTCAATGCTCTTCCAAAACTCATACTACAAACATTCTATTAGCCTTTTGTGTTGAATAATTCTCTCTTTCTCTTCAAACTCTCCTTTCCCTCAAAACTTTAATATCCAAACAACTCCAGAAAACTCCACCTTTTTTTTTAGCAGGTGGTAATTATGTTACCTTGCATTAAGGAATGCTTAGTTGATTAATTGATTTATGATTAGGTTAAACTATGTGCTATCTAGGAACTGTTAGCAAATAAAATCATTGATAGTAATTCGTGACTTTTTGTACAGGGACAAATATGCTCTCCTCCACCACTCCACCGCTGGACTACCCCCTAACTCAGCTGGCAATCATTCTGGTTTTGACCTGATGCCAGAAATCAGGAAGCGGGCAAAGATCTTTCGAAGATGATACCACCTCCACCTCGCCAGCCTCCAGTATCAGGTGTGCCAGGACCAGCTGCACTCCTGCATTACAACCTGATGTGCTACCTCCAGGTATTTCAAGATTTCCTCACCTCCCACAGACATGAGGCAACACTAACTGCTTCTGGAGTCCTGGACAACCTGCACCCTGGAATGGTTCTCTTATGCAAGGCCACCTTTTGGTCCTCCCCTGGACCACCACCTATGATGAGACTCCACTTCCTCCAGGTCCACCACCTATGATGCTACAAGATGATCAAATGCAATGAGGCAATGCTGCACAGAAACCATCTTACGTTAAATCAGCTGCACCACATTTGTAAAAGGCCTCTGGCTCAGCACACACCAGAGCTCACAGCTATGGTATGTTTGTCTCTGGATCTAAACAGTCCTCTCCTTTTGCCTTGCAGTTGTGAACATCTTGTCTTGGTCTATTTTATTTTGGGTTAGTTTTAGGTAGGAATGGATCCTTGTCTGGTAATAGTTGTAATATTTGGTTAATTATTTTTTTTTTTTGGTTAATATTGGTTAATATTTGTGATGAACATCTGATTCATTGATATTTATGTGGCTGCAGGTTCCTGCATCAGTACGTGTTAAGAGAGATCTGCTCTTCCAAAGCCAAAAGCTAAAGTGCAACAACCACACAATCTCTCAGCAGCCCATGGCTTCTGTGCCGAAACCTGAATCAATGTCAGCTACACCAGCACCAAAACTCCGAGCATAGATGACTCTTATTCAGCCTTCTTGGAGGACATGAAAGCACTTGGTGCCTTGACAGCTGATGGGCGTGTTATTGAAAGAGGATATGCAGTAGTTTTATTTCATCAGGCTCTTGGTTAATTTAGCTCCTTTCCTGGTCATCTGTATTTAGAGCTTACACAACTATCTAATATCAAACTGAGACCATTGACACAGCTTAAACTTAAATTTCAAAGTTCATAACTTCTAGTGTAACTTTGGCTCTGTGATTCTTTCCAAAGAGAATTAATACAGAATTATTATTTTTGCCCCTATAAAGAAAAACTCACCTTTCAAACTTGTGAATTGTGATGAATTTTGTATTGGATTGCTGATTTATCTAAGTTAGGCCGGTGCCTTAGCCAATGGCTTTTACATTGTTACCCTTTTGAGCTTTGTTTTCAACCTAAAAAATCACCATCCTAGTGAGCAAGTTGCATGGATACAAAACAATCACCATATATCCTAGGTCTGATGGATACAAAACAAATGCGAGATATGACAATTTCAATAATGGAAACATGAAGAATTTAGTGTCTAATTATCAAATAAATCTAAAAGAATATCTTTTTATTGTTATAAATGACTAATGATTGTCATGCACAAAGGATGACTTTTAAGTCGCTCTACTTCACCATTACATTCAAATAGAACCAATAACTTTGTCTTACATGGGAAAGTCTTCAAAATCACGTGTCATTTCGTTCAAGAGCATCAATTCGTCATGGATTGCCTTATGTCACCCTTCTTGTTTTTAGTTGCACTTATCAAATTACATGCATCCCCAAAACATTTACCATTCTAGTTATCTAATCTATCTAATCTAATCTACACCAAAAAAGTGGCTTAGCGTTCTAACTGTCATAATGAACAGTGCGCTGCCACTTTTGCCTCCCATGTTCATTTACACTTTCACCCCTTATTGCTTCACCAATTTAATTGCTCTGTGATTCTCCAGCACAATTTGCTCGACATCTCTTCTGTGCTCTTCCCACGGTTGTTGCGCCATTTTCCTTTGTTTTTTTTAAACGCATTTTTTTAATTTTTTTTCTCCTTGCACCCATCTTTGTGCTCCATTTTCTCCATCACATTTCTGACATTTTCACCCAACGTTTTCCTTTCCCCCTTTTTGGAGTGACGTCGTTTTAGGCGAGGTCGGTGGTTATTGGCATGACCGCATGCAACCACAGGGGCGCCAAAAGGAATCCTTAAAATCGGTGGTGCCACTGGTGGTGCTGATGAGGTTAGTGGCCGTTGACGGTCACCGCATGCAACTAGGGCCGAAAAGGTTGCAAAATGTCAGATCTACTTATTGTGGGTCGAATTGGATCAAAGTGGTGATTATTGGGTGTCTTCCTTGAGTAATTATACTCCAATTCCTTATTTAATGAAGTAAGTTTTAATCTTTAAGTTTAATTTTGAATTTTGTTTGATTTTCGAATTTGTGGTATTTGATAACTTATGGTTCTTAAAATAAATAGATTTGGGGGAAAATTTCTGATATGTGAAATTGTTTAGTGCTTATTATTGCGAAGTTTGCCAACTCAAAGAACTGGTAATCATCTTTCAATTAATCTGGTAGATGATTAAGCATTTGATGTGAAATTTGGAGTGTGAATGAAGTCGGGATTCAGATGAATTAGGGTTTTCTAATTGTAATGATGTTGCAGGCTGTTTGTTATATTTATGGCATTTGATTGATTTGCGTCAGTGTATCAATTGATCGATATATGAAAATAGATTACCAGAAATCTGGAAACTTTTGCATTTTTATGGTTTATGATAGAAGCAATAGAGGCTAGGGTGCCTAATACCGGCATTGGACATGGGCGTTTGAGGCAATGTTAAGAGCTTATACACGGGCGTTTGAGGCGATGTTCAGTCGTTAAGAGCTTGAATGATAGGGAGTATATGTTAACATGGGGTTTGGTGATTTGAATAAAGAGGGGTTGTGAAGGGTGGAATGCTAGAATATACCTTAAACTTTATTCTTGGCATTAAATTAAAACCCRAGATTGCMTTCAACCTATTCAGGGCTTGTTGTCGAATACGGAGTATCAATAAATTAAAGTATCATTTGTATTTTCCAATTACCGAGGAATGGAATATTACTATATTAGGGGTGATTCTTGATTTAGTTGAATGCGGTTGATCACGTTTGTTTTGTATGTTTGGGGAAAATATGAAACATCAGGCATAGATGGACTGGTCGATATGAAGCTCACCTTTGGGATAAAAGCACTTGGAATCAGAATCAGAATAAGAAGGGAAAACAAGGTGCTTATTGTCTTCTACTTTTAAGCAGTTCTGGTTATATGATCTCTAAATAAAAATCTGACATGGTTTTGTTTGCTGTTGGCCATTCGAATTGATGAACCGATCCTCAATTTGCGTCTTCCAGTTTATTTGGGTGAGTAAACAAACGATTTTCTCAAAGAGTTATAGCTTTTATTTATTTGTTTAGTCTCATCTTTTTCTCATGTGATCAGGGGCATATGATCTTGCTGCCTTGAAGTATTGGGGCCCAGGAACGCTTATTAATTTTCCAGTGAGACATCAAATACCTAATCCCATGCCTTATATTTTCTATTGGATTTCATGCAGAAACCTTTCTTGGATTTTGTGATTTTTCTTTTGTGTTGTTTATAACATGGTAACTCTTGCAAGAATGTAAGAACTTATAGGTTGACAAACCTAATTTACATGAAAATTAATAATGCTGGTGGTGTGATGCAGTCACTAGATTTATAGTAGAGATTTAGATGAGATGCAGAACGTCTCCAGAGAGGAATACCTTGCATCTCTTAGGAGGTGAAAACTGAAACCACCAACGTGTCATCCGTCATTCTTTCTGTCATGCTATATAATGTATATTCATTTTTAAATAGATAGAAACTCTTTGATAGTCATCTATGGTCTATGCAGAAAGAGTAGTGGCTTCTCGAGAGGTATAGCTAAATATCGTGCACTTTCAAGGTATGCTTGCGGCCTTGCCATGTCTCGTAGCTACTTAATATTTATAAACGGTTCTTTCTGGCCTTTGTTATTCTTACTTATTTTCCTTGGAGTATCCTTGGTGAACATATCAGAGTAATAAAAAAACACAGAAAACCGTATATCCTTATCATTAAATGACTTTGGTCCAAAATTGACGCTTGATTCTGATTTCCGACATACCTGTTGAGTAAGCGCTGTTTCTAATATCTTTTGCCTATTAATATAGCTTGATAGCCAGTACGTGATACACTTTCATTAAAAAATGGTGAAATTTTCTTGTTTGTCATTCTCCATTTTACACAAAACTCATCTTTTGATTACTCAATTCCTTCAATTTTGAAGCTAATCTTCGTATATTGCCATGAGACTGCTTCATTGTAGTTGATTTTGATGCTTAGTTTGTTAGTTTTTGTTGGGATTTGAGGGTGTTTTTCGGATGTAAATCACGGCCATTTCATGTACTTTGTATCTTTTATGAAGCATACATGCATGATTTGATTAATTCCTAATGTTTATGTCTGACATTTTAGTTCCTAATACATGCATGTGGTATTAATTCCTAATGTTTAAGTGACATCTCTATTTGCAGAGTAAGAAGATTTTTTTTTTTTTTGGTAGGAAGTAGACACTTTGAAACCAGGGAAATTTTGAGATGTAAGTTTCCACCTTTATTGACTATAATTGGCGTTTGTTATCATGTTTTATGGTTTGAACATGATCGATTAATACTTTTTATACTAATTGATGTTATTGATTTTGTCAGTTATGTTTCAATTGATTTTTATAAATGCTCAATTTTGCTTCATATGTTGAAATTCTTCAATTTTTCTGGTTTTATTTGTAATCTAGGTGCTGGGGACTTTAAGTTATTGTTGTTTGAGTTTTATGACCCCGAATTACAACTTGGTGATTAATCATTAACTTTACATAATACCCAAAACACAAAGATATTAATAGCATTATGTTCTGACTTGCATTCTCAATTTGACTGCCTAGAGCTTTCACATTCTGTAATTTGGTATAAGCTCTCTTTTTAAAATACGGATTTAGCCTTATTGTTAAAGCCTAACATTATATTTTCATGGATGCACTTCTGAGCTATAGTAATGGTATTAAAAATTAAAAAGTTGAGAAGATTGTTTACGCTGTGTACGTCTTCGTTATAAAGTCGGTGTATTATCTTTGAATAGGTTCTTGTTTATGACCTGGTAGTCAATTTTCATTGGTCTTGGATGCATCTTTCTAAATCTTATCAATTTTACCAACTATTCTGGTGGAATCACACATCCATGCCTCTTGGTTTCTTTCCATGTTTCTGATGGCTTTGCTGTTAGGATTTTAGTGCAGTTCCACTTTTTGCTAATTTCAATAATTTTCTTCTTCAATGGATAATCCTCAATGCACATTCATCCGTACTACCTTTTTCATTGCATATATAAGATGATTCTTGACTATGACCATTTATGCGCCAATGGTAGGATAGGAGGAGTCTTGTTGTAATCTTTAAACATCTCTTTCTCAGTAATATTGTACATGTTTGTGTTAAACCTTCACTTCAGCTTTGTGAACTTGTAAAGCAATCCCTTATAGAGAGCATCACCTCGGAGCACGGGTTCCTTTTATATATTCTCTGTCTTTCTATGTTTCGAGTTTATTTTGACAATATATTTGATAGTAATTCTTTGCGAACACATTAATGAATCTGATTCTATCACCATTCCTTTTAATTTAGACAATGTAAGGGCAAATGGGTCTTATGCTGAATACAAAAGGGAAGCAGCTAATGAGAGTGAAATCTTACAAAGATGCATTAGAGGTGCTTGAGACGGGAGATCGAGGTTAGGATTTATTATAAATATACATCATATTATTTAGAGATAGTTTTATTATTTTTGCCAAATTCGTTTTTCTATATGATGTTATTGACTTGTAAGCTTAAAATGTTTTAAGAAAGATGTTTTCCCTCTTCTCAACCAAAACTCATAGAGTACAATCGTACAAAGATGCATTGGAGGTGCTTGAAGACCGACATGTAATATTTAAGGACACGGGCAGCTTCTGATGCTATCAAGTTCACCGTTGATACTCCTTGCTAAATATAATACTTATCAGCAATTGATGTGTGTTGTGTTATATATATATAAAGTATATATACTGGCTGACATAGTGTTGCACACCATAAATTTGGCATTTTAAAGGCTAAGGTTGCATAGAATTATTTGTATAAATTGTATAATACAATTGGTTGTAGAACTATGATGCGATATATAAGATGTTGTGTAATGTTTATGGTTTTTTTTTGTACACAAGCATTGTTTCACATTTTAAGCTCTTGGAGGCTAACAAAATGGTTGGTCGAATTTAAATTATGCAAATGACAAAAATATATTTTAAAGTGGCATCGCGTGCGGGGCACACTAGTATTAAATATTTGGAAATTGCATTGGATTAGTGACTAATTACTATAGTAACATTCCTAAGACTATTCCGTTAAGTTGTTGTAAAGCTATGAAGCACGAAAACCTTTAAGACCTTACGTTTCGGAAATTTGGAAACTCGGAAACCTCTAGGAATTCGTTTCATCTTTAACGTTTCCGTGCAACTAAAACATTATTTGTCTTCCGTTTCTCAATTTTTTTCAGTGTAATTTAAGTTATACTTTTCATTTATAGGATATTTCAACCAACTTTGCTAATTTTTTTTTTGACGGAAGAAAAAGGATTTCATTAATATGAAATAGTCAAAAGAAATTACAATCAATAGAAGAAAAAACAAAATTTCAACATATATATAAAACACCTTAGATAGTTGCATCGCAGATTCGATTTAAAATAGCCTTAATAAAAATCTTCATCTAAAGCAATACATATGTGAGTTCGCTCTGATTCGGCATAACGTCCGCTGATGCATAGTTGTTTTGATGATCATACCTTTGTGAATTTCTGAATCTCTCCAAGATTGTTAACCCTAAATCTTCATTATTCAAACCACGAAAAACATTTAGAAACCCTAGATAATCTAATCTTCCATGAAGGAAGACAAGAAACTAAACTCCAAACTCTCACAAAAGGAGATAATAAAACCAAAAATTGGGGATAAAACTCTCATAAAGAGATTAGAAAAACCCGAAAATTGAGGATAAAACTCTCATAAAAAGATAGAATGGAGGATTATCATAATCAATAAGCAAAAATGAAGCAGTAGAAAGAAAAATGGGGGTTACCAGCATCAAGAGAAGATGGTAGCCCCTGCGGCTAACTCTAACTTTGCTAATTTTTAGCACACTAAAATTTTTCTCGATAAATCTTTAATTTTTTAATTATGGTAAACGTTTTCCTCGTTTCCTTATTTTTTTGGAATTGACGTTTTCCCGTTTCTGAAACATTTCCGTTTCAGGAACAAAACGTTTCTGTGCTACATAGCTGAAAGTCCTAATCTAATTTCGTTCTAGTTCCCTCCTAAAACTATTTTGCATTTCCTCCACTTTCATTCATATATATACTAGCTTATAAGCACGCGATGCATGCGTGGATTTATAGAAATGTTGTAATTGCATATTATTTTTTAATTATTATGATTTTTTGTGGTTGAATCTCAAATAAAAAACAAATTAATAACTTGATAAATAACGGTATTACAAATTAGTTTAAGTTGTTTTTATGTAGATTCAAAAAATGACATTTTAACTAACACTTTTAAATTAAATTAGAGATAAGTATTTATTTTCATTTTTGAAATCTTATAGTATGCTATTGTATTAAAGAATTGATCAAACACACACACGCGCGCGCGCACACACGTCATGTCATTGCACATGTTCTAATTTGATACAAAAGGATAAAATAGTTAATTTGTCATGTCATTGCACATGTTCTA
>SNQN01001966.1:0-23961 GCA_008642245.1 Bassia scoparia | reverse complement strand
AGAGAAGATAGGATACCCCCATGAACTGAAGCTGATTTCCCTGTTATGTTACTTGAAATCTAGATCCACAGTGCCTTTGGTAATGGAACCAGGTTAGATGTGTAAGAGTTCTACCCGAATGTCTTCCGATGCGAAATTGCAACCGGTTTTGCTCGTGGTGAACTTCGTTTTATTCCCATCGTAGAGTAGCCACCGTCCACTTGAACCTTCGTCTAATTTCCTATTGTGGCACGAACCATCAACAAATCCCAAGGACAAACCTAACCACGTCGGAATTTTATTTTGAAACAACATTGTTTTTCCCATGGTTTAGATTTATGTGGCTCTTTCAAACGGGCACATCAACTATCTAACGTAAAAGTGATGATTTAGGGTAGGGATTCAGAAAGATTTTGAAAGGATTGTTAGGGAATATCATTTCCTTTGATTTTCTAAGGCGAGCAGGAATAATCAATAGCAAGTCCTTATGGAATGCGTTCATTTTTGGGGTTTCTTTGCATTTCCAGTGAACTATTACATAGCTGGGATTCGCTTAAAGCATCTGTATTTTTTCCTTATAAATGTCATGTGCTTTCAGATGAATTATGTTAGAAAACAGAGAAATGAAACAAGATTTTTGGGCGTTGCATGTGTTGGTTGGTCCTAGAAAATTTTTATTGGTGTCCTTGATAGATGCATACTTCTATGCATTTATAAAGGATTTGAAAAAAACAAGAAACATATACAATGAGCCATAGATTGTCATTGCTCATATTTATATTCTACAGTACTATTGCTGGGATTACTATGAGTTAAAATAATATGAACAAAAAGTATTGTTAATGCATGGGCTAATGATTTCAGTACATAGAGATGCTAGGGTGCTAGCCTATAGCTAGGAGGAACAAAATTAAACATTCTTGCATTTACATTGCCTGATATTCATCTTATGTCATCTATTGAAACCCATGTGATTGTAATTATTGCCTCACATATGATCTCCTACTGTGCAATTTACTTATTTATTGTTGTGTTTATCTATATTAAATTCTATCACTGGAAGTTGCTAGATCTTGTTTGGTTTCAACCCTTCTCTTTCTTTATGCCTAAGTTCTAGTTATTACACAACAGTTTTAGATGGTGCACTCATCAACAGATCTTGGGAAACTTGCCCCTTGAGATAGACTAATTGTGTTTATACACCTGTACATAACTTAATTATGGATTCTGTACAAATCAGCTGAATCAGTTTCATTTGGACAGATAGTTGATAAACAACAGATATTCGTATTACTACTGATATGTATGTTCTGATTGATCAAAATATTCTTAGATTTTGCTTCTCATTTACTGATTTCACTTTAATTCTCCATTGCCTCTGAAGTTACAGAAAATAAAACTTAGTTTTGCACCATTTATTTTTTCATTTTGTCTTTTTGCTAATTATGAGTATCGCACATAAGTTTTTAGATGTGAACTTATCAAGATCTAGAAAGCTGATTATACCACCTAACATCTTTATTATTGGTACCCTAAACAGCCCTGTTTAACTTACCGCAAATATTCATATTAACATGTTGACAAAAGGATTAAATTGCGCAGATTTAACATCAATTTGCTCTACTTCTTCAAGATGTTTTAGATTTATTTTAATTCTTCCTTGCTTTCTGTTTTCCCCCTTTATTTCCGTGCTTTTAAATTAGCTTAGGTCCTTTTTCCTAATAAATAGCAATACTCGTTAAGCCTACTTCTTTTTTCATTCATCCTATTACATTTCTTCTTATTGCACTTTTATTCGCCTTTGAAGTACTTTCTCACTTAACCTTTTAAGCCACAAGTTTCTCTTAAACTAAGCACTTTATTCATCTATGTTAGTTCATTAATTTTTCCCATCAAAACTGCAGGTTCAGCTAGCAAGGCAATAGGCAAATTAACATACCACCCTGAGCAACTGGACACCTCATCCAGGATGTCAAGTCAAAGTTTAGAGTGAATTTCAAAGGAGTGAACCCACGAACAGACTTCCTCTAAGAAAATCTACCAAGGGATTGTTGCTCCGGAATGATGAGGTATTAGTCCTTCATATATGCCATAGGCGCCTGTATGAAATTGGTGTAAAAAATAAAACAATGATGGTTTAAAGCAGCCATTTGCATATGACCAGTATACTGTTCTTAAATTATTTTTTAAACATGATGTACTTAGTATCATAAGTAGTGTCATATGGTTAACAAGTAATGGTGTTGTTGTTGTTAAGTCCATTGATATTTTTTGCTCATTATAAAGCACAAAGGATACATAAATATTAAATATGCATGCTTGAGATTTTTGTACCTACTGGTCCATATAGTTTTAATTTTAAGATTGGTTCTTTTTAATTATGGTTAACATGTATGGTTGGCTTATCTATTACTCATTGTGATTACATGAGTTTAGTATTAGTGGTTCACACCTTCGTGTAAGCAACCAGACTTAATTAGACGATGATAGGTTTGGAAACCAGTAGGAAAAACAGACACAAATAGCAGAGATATAGAGAAAATATAAAGTCTTATAATCAGGGCAGCTAATAATGCCATTAACCTTGTCTAAGTTCATTTCTTTTACGCATTAATGAGCTTTAATTCATTGAAATGAAGTTCTCTGACATTTAGTTATTAGTTGTTTACTTTGAAAGATTTTTTTGACTTATCTTTGGAACCTACAATTTGAGTGAAATGTGGAGTCCCTGTTTTAGGAAAAAAATGCTATAAGCTCAAAGTTTTCCTCTGTTGAGACTGAACATTAAAGGAAGAGTCATGTAAGATGTTTTAGACTCCCACTTCCTTGGTTTTGACATTTTGGACCCTTTAGCTATGTTAATCATTTTAAAGCTTTTGGATAATTATCGGAATCTTCTTATTTTTTAGAGAATGCCTAGGAATTATATTACACATACTTAGGTAATATAACAGCAACAATAAGGGCATACGCCTACATATATCTAATTAACCTCTGCTCTTGAATATAGCCCCTCAAACAACCCTTCAATTCCCCCCTCTTCTCTTTCACGAAACACCCCCATGATATATATATTTCCCTAATTCTCCAATTCAGCATCACTTCTAAAATCAAATACTTAGGGGTATTTGGCTGCTTGGTTCTGGAACCTCATTATGCCTGCCAACATTTACCACTACTTTAATATCCTAATTAAGCAATAAAGAAAGACAAAAAACAAATGCAAGCTAAAAAAATAAAATAAAATAGGAGCGCAGATAAACCAAATCACAGCAATTAACAACAATTTCAATCTATTATTAAAGCAACTTAACACTAAAAACAAGCAAGGTTTGTTGTTTAACGATAATTAACGAAAAAAAGACGACACATAAACAACAATGCACCCAAAAACAAATTACCCCAACGCTTGGAAAATTTTTCAGCATCTCCCAAATTCTTTCCAAGAAGTAAGAGAATCCTTTGTTAGGCTGAAAAGGTAGAACCATTAAAAACCGATGCCGGGAAATAAAAATAAAAGTTTTTAACTAATGCTTCAAGAGATTTATCCTCAAATGTTTAAGCAGTTAAGTACCGTATCTCAATAACATTTGAAGAAAAGTGCACAACACAGAAATTCGTTCCTGACGACGATTTTAACCTGACCGAAATCAGTAAATAATTATCGACAACGAAGTCCGATAACGACCGTCACAACATTACCACCGTCGTAAAGACGCTTGTAGAAAACCTAAATTGTAATCCCCAAATTGAATAGGCCGATGAGGATAATTACGACATCGAAAATAGATTTGATTTCGGAGTTGCGACAAAGTCCATAAACCAATCCATTTTCACAATTTCAAATTACATTTGAGTTTGAAACATCACAATAGATAGGCGAAAGTATTTATTTTATTTATTATAAATTAATATTTTTCTTTTAGTTTTTTTCTTTATTTTTAGGATTTTATAGAATATTTTTTCGTGGCTTAATTTTTTTCCGTAATTCCACGTTTCAATTTTGTTCTCTCATTTTTAATGGAGTTCACCGGTATTTTAGATTTATTTTTCCTGATTTTTCTTTTGTTTCTATGATGTTTTAACCAATTTTAAATAAAATGATTTTTGAAAATAAATGATTCAGAAATTCGTTAGATAAATCCAGATAATTTGGAAGATTCTAGAAGATTAATCTTTTGACACAAGTTTATCTAAAAAGTGGGGATAAACGGTAGATTGGATAAGCAAATTAGATCAAAAAACCCGGTTATCAATTCTCGAACGAAAGATGATTAAATGAAGGAAATTAAGCACGGGTCACTAACGTGGCAGCCACGTCAGCACAAATATATATTGCCCAAGTGACCGTAATATACGGTTGTGATGACCAATATTACGATCAGATTGAATTAATACACGGGGTTGCATTCGTATGTTTAATACTAAATTCTATCTATCTTTTTTCCTAAAACGCGCTATAAATACATGCTCTCAGAGCTTTAATTCGAACATTAACGAAAATCAACATTCAATCAACAAAGTTCTATTGTGCTTAGGCGTTCGAAACTCTTCTAAAATCTTCTTCTCCCACAAATCCTCACAAAAAACACGAATCACTCACAAAATCAAGGTTGCTAATCTAGGTATTTTTTTATTCTTAAATTTTAATTAGTAATTATAATTTTGCTTTTTGAATTTTGAATCATGGTAAATTCATTTCGTTTTCAGAATCATTATGCCTTAATCGCAATTGTTTTAATTATAATTGTCCAAGCTAACAATTTTCTTTGTTGTGATAAGCGAATTCCAATTGGAAGCAACCGCTTGATACACTAACTTTGTTTCTTTGGTGTTGAATAGCGATTCAAAGGTAAGTTTGACTTATTATTGAGTCTCTATTATTGCATACTAATCATGATGTTATTATGACTGCTAGACTGTTATTATGAACTGCTTAGACTTGTTAAATCAAGCCTTAGATTCAGCAGCATCTAAATCAAGCCTTGTAGACTTAGTGAACTACTAGAACTGTTATTATGAACTACTAGACATGTTTAAAACTACTAGACATGTAAATTTTTCTGTAGAACTTGTGAGGCTTGATCATAAGATTTAGCAGTTCATGAACATGTCTAAGTAGCAGTTAAATTACCTATTTTTCTCGGATGTACCAACTTGATCGATTTAAAAATCAAATTTTGTGTTACTATAACAAAATAAATATAATAATATAATAATATTTACTCATTTAATGCAGTATTTAAATTTTTAGATTAATTAATTTAATAAAATAGTTCCCTTCAATTTTTAAAGAAGCAAAAAGGATATAGTTAAGCATCGTTTAGTTGCCATGATTTTGAATTTCATTTTTGAAGATGGCTATGACTAAATTAAGCTTGTTTGTATATATGTTTTCTAAAACAACTAGGATGCTAGGGAAGTTCATTTCTTTAGAGGAATGTAATTTAGTTAAGCGCATGATATTAGTTAAGCACATTCCTTAATCTCCTGCCTTTCAATATTCAAAATTAGCTTAAAAGAGTACTATGGTAGGCTATACTATTTCTAAAAATTTAGTTTTGTTTTCAAATTTCAATCTCTTTGTTTGATGGCATTGACTTAGATTTAGAAATTATGGATTCAATCTCTAGTCAGAAATGGATGTATGGAGAGAATACCAAGGTCGAATATAAAGAAGGAGTATGTGAATGGAGGTAGAGAATTTGTTGAGTTTGCCAAAAAGCAATTGATTTTTATAATTCTCAAAGGATCAGGGTCCATGATTCTAGTGTGGAAATAAGAAAGTATTTTAGATGTTGAAAGTGTCAAACAACCATTTATACAGAAGGATTTGCTTGTGGATGTGCTACGGTGATGCCTTTCTAAACCAATTTTGTAAAGGTGTTGATCGAATTGCGTTACGTTGTCCGAAAGACGATGGATTACGAAAGTCCAAACCGAGTGATTGATGTTTTCATAAAAATCCTCATCATATTGGGATTTTGATGTTTCTCGTAGGCTCGCCCTACCATGTTGGTGAATGTAATTCCACTAGACAACAATCAAGAAATTCTTTTGCCCCTGTTACGGACTAAAAATATATAGTTGACTTTGTTAACTTAACTTAGAGAGTTTGACCAGTAGTAAGTAACTACGACGAATAAGGAAAACAAAAGGAGAAGACCAGGCGATACAACGACATTTTTAATATAGCTTTAGTCAGCGATAAACAGCAATAGGTTAGAAGGGAATTGTTGGGTAGTTGGCCATTAGGAGATAGCTAGCCAAGAGTAGGCCAATAAAGATCAACGACAAAGAATTTGGAGGCAAATTACAATACTTGAAATATGAAAGGAAGCGGGCAGAAACCTTCAGATGAAGTAACTGTCCACCCACGATTTACCATCGCTTGGAGCCTATAAATTAGATGCAGCGATACAGAAGTCCACAACAACAACATCAATCTATATTCTTTTCGCCATTAGTTTCCTTTAGCCACACTTGGCTAAGTAGCCAGTTAGTTTTAAGTTAAGTATAGCCCTAGATTAGTCTGCGTAGCTTAGGCGTGTTCATATCCTAATTCATGGAGCCAGTAAGTGTTCGATTTTCATCCCATTGTGTGTAATCATGGGCAGGTAATCCATCTTCCTTATAATACGATGGTAGTCATGATATTATCCCTTTATAATCGATGGTTTGTTCTTTCATTATTGTTTTTTGTTTTACGCTTCAACTTTGTTCCACGAAAAGTTGTTCTCCTTATGTCCCAGTTTCTAATTAACTCTGATCATTAGGAGCCCATTTTTACGTTAAACGAGGTTATCAATAATCAGTAACCAGAGGGGCAGCCCTACAAATTTAAGAACAATATTGGACGTTTGAACTTGTTGGTGAAGTGCGAAAAACCTCAAAATAAGCCCGCAGATTGAGGAAAGGTCCAAGAATGTCTCACAACCCCACTTAGAAAATGGGTAACAAGGCATAGCACTGGAGATGGTTAAGATTATAAAGGCTTTTGATGGATGTTACCATGGATTTGGCCTTCTATTTTTTGCTTTCTTGACAAGGTCGATGGAGTCCTTTCTCAAGTTGGCCAATGTAACCCGTTTCGGAGAGCTTTTCACTAGTGCCCTTACCCCAATGGCGATTCACATTGACCTGATGGATGTCATCCGACAGCCTCTGCCCAGATGTGCTCTTGTATAGTGGCTATTCCAATTAGCGAACCAATATTCAGATTTCATCACATACTTAGCTCTTTGAGGATCGGAGGAGAATGCGTTCAGCTTGAAATTCGATATCTTCAACCATCCAGTATTTTGCCGGTCCTATGAAGTGAAATGTCCTATAACTCATCAATATTCTTCGATTCTTGACTTCCCAGAACACTGACCTTGCGAATCTCTCTAGTTGCAGGCTAGCAAGCTTAGACAATGCATCGACTAGAATTGTTTTCTGACTTAAGCCACTTGCCACAATAGAATTCAACGCCCTTCGGATTTCTTTCTTCCACCACCGCCAAGTATTTTATATATTTTCCATCTCTGCCTCATACTCCCAATTCACTTAGCATTACGCACAGCTTGAGAGTCGGCCTGGCTTCTTATCTTTTTCCCTAACAGCTTTGCGCATTCTGATCTCGGCCACTAAGGCTTCATACTCGGCTTGTTTGTTAGAAAGTCTAAAACTTAAAACGCATGGCATATTAAAGGTATCTCCTTCGGGAGACTTGCATTGAATAAGATACCGCCAAACCATTTTAGGTGGAGGGTCATCCCAAAATAATGTCCAAAAGTTCGCTAGATGTTTCAACTGGAATGAAGGTTTGTCATTTCCACAATGAAGTCGGCTAGGTTTGCCCCTTATGGTTTCCGAGAAACAAACTCGAGATTTAATCGTTCAATGCTACGCCCATTTCAACATTCGACTTGATGCATCTAGCTTGGTCAATGGTTGCTTGATTGGTTGATTGGTGTAGACTTACTATCTTGTGAGCTGCAAAGTAAGGACGAAGCTTTTTTACCTGCATATAAGTGCTACAGCCAAGTTTTTTCGGTATGGCATAGTGCATTTTTCGCTCCTTGGAGTACATAACTCGAAGGTAAATCGAAAGTCAATGAAGAAAATATGTACAAAGTTTTGTCCTTTCATGGGACTTGCCAACTTTGAAGAGAATGAGATGCTCTTTGAGTTTTACGAAGGCTGCTGCATGCTTCTTCGCTCACTCGAACTTAGAACTTTTCTTATTTTCTTTGAAGAAGTATTGGCATTTGTCTCCTACTTAGAGAGAAACCTTCCCAAAGTTGTTAAGCACCCATCAACCTTTGCACTTCTTTGACGTTCTTCGGTGATTGATGTCTAGAACTACTTTGGACCTTAATCAGGGTTTGCTTCAATACCTCGTTCATCACTACAAAAATCAAAAGAGCTTGCTTGAGGTTCTCCGAACACACAATTCTTTGGAATGAGTTTCATTTGAAACTATCGTGTCTCGAGTTCCCTAGATCTTGGCATGATCTTCATTCTTTGTCGCTCTGATGATCAAATCATCGATGTAGGCTTCTACATTTCTTCCAAGATGCTTAGCAAATTGGTGTTTACACACATCTTTGGAAGGTGTAGGGGCATTCCTTAAGCCGAATGGCATTACCTTGTACAATAACCCATTGTCGGTGACGAAGGCTGTCTTGTCTTGGCTCCCTCTGAGAGGGATTTAATAGAACCCTAAATGAGCATACGAAACTCTTAGCTTATTTGCCCCGCTGTAGTGTCTACAAGATTGTCTATCTTCGAAGTGGGAAGCTACTTTAGGCAATCCTTGTTAAGGTCGATGTAGTCCACACACACATCTCCGATGTACCATTTATTTGGGACTAGCACCACATTGGCCACACAATCTGGGTATTGGGCAGGTCGAATGAACTTGACATCGAGCAATTTTTTTTGACTTCATCATTGGCCCGCTTTGTTTTCGAACTTGCCCTAAATTTCCTTTCTTTGGCTTGACTGGTTCATTGTGTTGTCAACATTTAGGCGTGTTGGGCGATCTTTGGATCAAAGTCTGGCATCTCTTCCACCGGTGAAGGCAAAGACATCTTTGTATTCTTTTAGCAAGTCTTTTACTTGCTAACCACAGCATAGCATCCATAGCATTGCAACTTTGACAGTTCTTTCGATAAAAGCTAGATCAAACTCAAAAGTAAAAGTCCTCTTGTTTACCACTGGCTCAGGGTGAGAGATGGCTGAGATAGTCATGGAATTGCCATGGATTTTTTACGAATGTCTGAACCATAAGCATTCTCCCGCTTTCCTTTTCTTCTGAACTCATTATTCTGATGGTTCTACTCTTCTTCTTTGTTCTTGCCCCCAGCAAGTGGCTTGACAGTAGTTAGATACACTCCTCGAACGACTTGCTGATCGCCATGGAAACATCTATTTTACCATCATTGCATACAAATTTCAAATATATTAAATGAGTTACCAAACGGATTTGGAGGCATTGGAGTGTAAAATGTCTGTCAAGTAATACTTGTAGGCAGGGTCATGTTTTGGTGCACCACAAAATTGACATTCAGTGCCTACACTTATCTTCTTCCCCTTCGAAGAGGCAAGATCAAGTGTCCACCGATTTAGACTCACACTCCAAAACAATGATGGGGTTATGGACATGGAACAAGATCATTATGTTGTACTTGAATTCTGAAGGCATTCGAATCTAAGATATCAGAGAACTCCTGTGTTGATGAGATTCTACGGACTCGCTTATCCGCAACCTTCGTCTCTACTATGAGAGGATCACGTGAGGGCTGCTTACTCCCCACGGTCCTTTCTCGCAGATTAGCACATCAAGGAACTCTCACTTCCTCCTTGTCAAGGACCATGACTTACTGAAGGTTTCGAACATATCCTTAGTCCCTTAGCCGTTGGATCTTCTGTTGCAAATCCTTCAAAATCGGAGTGTTGTTCAAGTGGGGCATTATTGTTGGATGAAGGCTTCTTTAAAAGCCTCTTATCAATTCGGAGTGATTCTTGCTGCTACTTGACTTTTTTCAATTCCCTTCAGTCACTCAAAGTTCCAGTCATATGATGTGTGGCTCCAGAGTCAATTATCCATTCCTTGTTTCTCTTTTCAACTAAATTACAAGGCAACACAATTTGCAAAGTTGGCTTCATATCTCACAAGAGTTTCATCAATTTTTTGAAGGAACTGGCAACTATTTTCAGAATTGCTCAAGCTGTGCATACTTATGCAGACCCATTGATTCCATCACTATTACAAGCATTAGCAGCCATCTTTCCTTGTTTCTTGCCTTGTCCATTCGAATTGTTTCTTGCTGGTTCTTTCCTTTCCTTTGTGTCTTCTGAATGTGTTTCTTTGTGACTGAGATTTCTGGGATGCAACAAAGTCCAGCATTTTGTCATAAGTGTGCTAGACTTACCACAAGCTTTACATGCCCAGCATTTTTCAGTAAATGTCCACTCTGCCACAATTTGTGCAGTATATCTTCCTCTTTCCCATCATTGCAATGCTTCATTTCTTCCTTCACTGGATTTAGATTGTCTCTTTGGGACTCTTCCTGTTGAATCATACTACATGCTATACAACACTAGGCCGAGGTGATGGATCAGATATGGCTTCTTTGAGACCCATAAAATCATCTAGGCCATTTAAGAACTGAAAACAGTCTTTGTTCTGATTCTTCTTATGTCTGCATCTATATATGGCACTCATTCTGTGTTAAGTGTGAGATAGGAGGAAAATCACTCAGTGCCTCCACTCTTCCACATGCTTTCATTTCAGTATAATTTCTACCACGAGTTTCCCATTTTGCTTTGTTTCATACAAACCCTTACTAAGTTTGTATTCCTTGCACCATTGGCAATAAAGTACTTGTTCTTCCAATTATTTCAAATCACTGCAGCTATATACAAACATGATTGATTTTTTGATAGGCTCTGACACTGAGGCCAAACCCAAGCTATGACCATACTATTAATGTCTCCCAAGCTTCACTCTTCACTGCATCAGTCGAATCCTTTTTTCTCCCCCTATAACAAATACCAATTTTCCTTTTGGAGGCCAAACAGATCTCAAAGGATCGTTTCTAGGACTA
This sequence comes from Bassia scoparia, assembly GCA_008642245.1. Taxonomy (NCBI): domain Eukaryota; kingdom Viridiplantae; phylum Streptophyta; class Magnoliopsida; order Caryophyllales; family Amaranthaceae; genus Bassia; species Bassia scoparia. Next base: position 12,886 of record SNQN01001966.1, on the reverse strand, counting down.
TAGTTGGTTGCACCCTTAAGTTTTTCTACACTCACTGAGGTAGTGCTTCTGAGGGATGTAAATACGAGGACTATTCATTTCTATTTGGTTGTTGTCATTCTGGCAGGATTGGGATTCAACTTCTATGGTGATAAGGTTATTGTATAAAATTAATAAGCTTCGAAAGACTCTATTTTGATTCAAGCTTTTAAACAAAATAGGATAGAGAGGTATAGAAAACACACCAAGCAGAAGGAAAGAAATATCTAAAAACAGGTAGCATTCATAACAGCAGTTAATAGCAAAAAAAGTAAAAGATTAAATTTTTGAAGCACAAGGACAACAATTTCGAACCTGGCTCTGATACTCTAGATACATGATGCACAATGATGACTGAAGATTAAAGCATAATGTATGAAGTTCACAAATGCTCAACATATCTGCATGCTGTTACTGCTAATGCTTATGATTTACATTATATTGTTCAAGGACAGATACAAGAGGTATATTTGGCGTTATCCAGCTCTTACGTATTCCATATCAACATCATAAGAACTAGGCAACAAACTTGCACATGATCCGATGACATCAAAGCATCAGACAATAAAGTGGACTACACACTTACAAGCTAACAAAGCAATTACTAGATAACTCTTACAATCTATACTATGCAAATAAACACAGCAAAAAGCAAAAACAAGGGTTTTTCCTCTGTCTTCCTTCTATCAGAACAGATCATACTGATTTGAGTGTGCACATCACACAGTCCTCAAAGATAATTGGGCGCATCAACAGCCTCCGGGACACTAAATATTTCTCTTAAAGGTTTCTCAAACGACAGCACACACCAGTATGCCATTCCTCAATAAAGGTACAAAATATTGCCATTAATCCATGTATAATTCATTAAATTGTAGAACGAGAAACTTGAGTCCACAGTAGCTTCTACTTTACTAGAAAACAGCATAAAGCTCAGGCAGGTGAACAAAATATCCATAGCAATTCTGAGAGATCCATACCTTTCTCAACGATTGTGCTTTCTCCGGCATAGATGTCTTAAACACTGCATACAATAGCAAAACAAACGAATAATTATGCATTTTGTCAGCTTATGAACAGATACAAACTTGTTGTTCATGTCTCTGACTTTGCACTAAAAGGTTTCATTGACATCCTGCCACAAACGACTTAACGCTTGTTTATTCGGTTCCACTCCACTTCCATAGAACTTCAAATTCTTAAGAAATGCGTTTTGTTATGTTGTTTGGTTATTTAAATGGCATATTGTTGGAATTATACAAGGGAAGTTATTCCCACAAATTATAAATTACCTTAGGAAATAATGACCATGACTACCAAACAAGGCCTTATTAATAGCTTCATAAAAATCTAAGACTTATCGACAAAAATTCAGATGTGCAATTGAGTAAAATGAATTTCACTTCTTGTCTGCTTGAGTTAATTCAGAAATCTAGAGCCTATCGTGTGTCTTAAGCGCATGAACATGAAGTGGAAAAAAAGGGTGCAAAAAGATGGTCTATGTTGCCGGGAGGTAAATAAAATCAGCAATTGTATGATCACTCTATCAATTACAAAGGCAATTCTACCGCACACAACCGCACGCAAAAGTATTATCTGTCAGCAGGTTAGCTTAGATTCATTATATAACTACCGATTTGAAGGAGCATTGCACCCAGAACTTTGAACTACAAATATATAGAGTTTAGCACGTAAACTGCATCTAAATTGCAATCTTAAACTGTAGCAAACAATGCTTCAGTTTTATAACAAAATGAAGTTGCACTGTTGCCAATTCAACAAACAGAAGTAGAACTAAGTCCTCCAAAGAAAAAGAATATATCCTATCATTTAAAAAAATTTCTAAAAAGGAGAATTTGATGCAACTAGTAGAGTGGTAAAATTTGACAAATCAGATTTGCATTTTGGCCAAACCCAAAGTATGAAAAAAAAGTTGCTTAACAGAATTAAGGCAATCACAGCATTCTTTATTGATTGAAACCTGAAGCAGATAAAGTTGAGTAACATACCACGAGCAGCACTAGTCTGTGCTTCTACAATAAACTCAGCATATGGAACCTGTTTGTAGAATTCTATAATTAATTGCACTGAAACCAAATAAACAGAATTTCCAAAATTTGAGGCAGCACTTCCTGCACAAAACTACAGTATATGCAACCTTCATTGCTTCACAACTTTCAGTTATCCTGTCCGACATTTTTTAAATTCCTTGCAAGTCTCAATCCATTAGATGCTGACATGCTGAGCCTGAATCTGTTCAAAACAAACAAACACTCATCATAGATTAGCTGACAAAAGCCTGTAAGTATCCTAAAAGTTAATCTCTTTCCATGTAGTCAGTGTTTCTATACAGTCAAACTCCATGTTGAAACTTACAGGATAGTGTATTCCACTTGGCAGAACCAATCTTTGTTTCTAGTTTTGAAATAAATTCACAAGGACAAAGGTTCTCTAACACATACTTTGTTCAAATATACAGACCATATGACAGCTGAGAGTTTATAAAGATTGTTAAACCACAATTTAAGCCTCTCGAAAAAATGTAAATGACAGAAACCACACAAGAGTCAGTCAGATGAGAGAAAGCAATCATAAGTTTGCAGCAAGCCAGCCAGCCAGCATGCATTATTAGACATTGCCAATCAAATGAGCTCTCATTACTAATTAAGTTCGTTCAACATAAATAAGAAATATAAGTTACAAAGTGACTTAACTATTAATAAAAATGAGCTCTCATTTCAAATAGACTAGTGTGAATAGAGAATCAAAAGTGAAACCGATAGTCCATACTGTTAGCATAGTTACCAAAGTTATATTGGCGAAACCTTTAACAAAAGAGACTTTAACCCACCATAAAAAAAAAGACTGGAGATTAAGCAAACAGCTCTAGACATAAGTAAAAGAGCATATAGCCATGCCATCAAAACAACTGTGCATGCAGCTCATTGATTTTAAACACCTAACAGTCGTGTGCTACACTCCAACATGTGATAAAACCAGAGCAGAAAGGTACATTCCACCACAATGACCAACATAGCAATGTAAGTTCCAAACAACATGGCATTGACATGTATATATGCATGCCAAATTGGATCCCAACCTGTGTTGGTCAGTTGGACTCAGCAACATCCACTGAAGTCCTCTTGTTCCTCTTACTCCAAGAGACACCAAATTTTAGCTACAACTCAGTCCTTGAATGCAACACAAAGCACAATTTACTAATGACTAGTTTCGATTTTTAAAACTCTTTGTTGTCATTTTTTGTACCTAAAATCTAGCTCATGTTATTTCTCCACCAATCATATATGTATAAGGTTGTAGCATTTGGTCTTTCAAATTTCATAAGATTGAGAAGTATTAATAATTAAAGATATTGCTGCTGTCAATTAACATCTATTCAATACATATCGCAGAATATTCACATCAATCCAAGGTGTGACACGAGTTTTCCCTAAATATGATCAAGCCCTTGTAGTTCGATGCACCATTGACCCTTGCTCTCTCTTAACAGCACAGACAAAAGTAATCCACTAAAATCAAGGAATTGGCAGCATTGTCTAATTAAAAACAAGTGATACTTCAAACATTAAAACTGCAAACAAATGACTCTCCTATTAGCACAGACCGGTTCTTCAATTCAAACCTCAGCGCTCAAACATCTAACAATATATGAATGACACCTGACAGGAGATATTAATCCAATCTCTTACACAAACAATAAAATCTCAACATATCATTCAGATTAAAGCAAAGGACAATAATGATAGAGTATATAACATATTACCATCACCTTAAGCTTTTTGGTTGAGATGGTCTGATATACAAATAAAAGCCTAGCAAAGTATGAACGACAATATACAAACATTTTCAAGGATAAAATAACCTTACTCTTAACACAAACCACGCCCACACATTATAAGATCTCAATACAATCAAAATCATTTCGAATTTCAAAAACTAAATCAGCAAAATATCAACAAAAACTAAGATATTCAGCAACATTTGCAATCAGCATATCTTAACATACAAATTCCAGGAAAAAATTATTAAAAAATCAATGAAAACTTGACAATTCCACAGATGAAATAGATCAACTGTTTAATTACTCAATAACACACTTCAAGTAGGAAGGCCTCATTATAATCAAAATCACTTTAACATAACAGCAACATATCAACAAAAAGTAGAAGAGGAAATTCGGCGTAAAAAAAGGAAAGAAAGGAGAGAGAAAAGCGACTTAAGCGCTTGTGAAGGCGAGAATGAGAGGATTCAACCTCCTTAAGAATATCAGAGTGAGAACGCTCAACTTGACGCTTAATGGAATCCAAACTAGACGAGACAATATCCTTGAGCTCAGAAACCGAAGACGCAACCTCCAATTTGCGCTGTGGCGAAGACTTCAAGGAGAATTGCGGCGAGTTGCGCGTTGTTGTGGGAGAATTGAGGTTGAAATCGAAGGATTTAGTCGGCGAAACATGCGTTGATTTTTTGGAGTTGTTGCTGCTCCTGATTGCTCTACGGTGATGCTAAGAAATCAGCTGCTGATTGCCTCTTCGTTGCGGTCTTCCTCTTTCCTCATCTCCTTATCTCTCTCCTGCGTTTCTCTCTCTCTCTAAACTCTCTTCTTCTCTCTTCTGCGTCTCTAACTCTCTCTCTCTCTCTCTCTCTCTTGTGAAGTTGTGATTTGTAAATAAATGGCGGGAAAATTGGGTAATAGAATTGGTAGGAAATGATTTCAAAGAAGATTTGAAAATGTGAATATGATGTTTATTATTCGACCAGCAAAAAGAATGATTTGACATTTGGGCTCGGTTTTTAAATGGGCCTCAATTTAGGGGCTTGACCAATTTGGCAAATTTTAAGCTCCCTTGCAAATTATATATACACTCTCCCCCACCTTGTAATATGTACTTCATCTCCTACTTTCACGTAATTATTTAATAAAAAAATATATTTTCTTTTTTAAATCAAATTAAATAAATAAATACAAAACTATAACAATAAAATCCTAATTACACGTGAAGGGATGGAGGTGCATAACTGCATATTACAAGATGGGTGGGGTGTATAATATACCAATTGGGTTCGTGTATCTTTAGATGAACCCTCGAGCAATAGGTCTATTATGATCCAATGAACATTTTGTTTTTAAGATGCAATTCTCAGGTGACACTGGGACCATATTCATCATTATGATCTATTGATTTCAGGTAGATGTTCATGTCCAAAAATATAGAATACAAATGTTCATCTTCAAATACAAATGTCAATTAAACTAAGGTCATAATTGGGCTCAAAAATATATTCTATCAAAATCTATAAAATTCAAAAGGACAAGTAAAACTTGAAATGATGAGCAATTCGTAACTCATGAGCAATTTGATTTATTAGAAATTTAGGAAACACGATTTAGAATTTTAGACTTGCTCTTTTCTTTTCTTATTGGTATTTTTCCTCAGGTACCCTTGAGGTTTTGCTTAATCCTCAGGTACCGAATTTTTAGAAATGCGTCAGGTACCCCCGAGGTTAGACAAAATAGCTCAAATGCCCTTATTATGGATGGAAAACTAACGCCGTTAATTTTTATACAATTAAGTCCTAATTTAACTACTTACACTCTAATTAACCAATTTAACTAAAAAAATATTAAAAAAAACCATCTTCAAACCACCAGCCATTGATAACCCAATTCTCACCACCATTGTGCGCACAACTCAGAGATCGCACAACCAAAACTACACCACAACCAGCAACACCGCACCTCCATCTCTCACAACCAGCAACCACCACCACGAACAACCAGAAACCACCACACACACCACCAATTCGCCCCAATTTACACTAGCACCGTTCGCACAACCCAATTCTCACCACCATTGTGCGGACAACCCACGAAGCCATATCCTCGAATTCACGAATCAACCCACGAAGTCATATCAACCCAACAAAATTGCAATTGATCCTACGAACTAGGTTTGAAGACGACGCGTAGTGGTGTGGGTGCACGGTGGCAAGGCAGAAGCTCACTATTCTCGATGTTTACAACAACAACATCACTGATGTTTTGCCATTGAGTGTTGTTGAGATGTCAGAACTGAGGCATCTTCATTTGGGTGGTAACTATTTTTCAGGGGAAATACCATCTGAGTATGGAAGATGGGGGAAACTCGAGTATCTTGCAGTTTCTGGGAATGAACTTGAGGGGAAAATACCACCTGAAATTAGGAATTTGAGCTCATTAAGAGAGCTTTATATTGGGTATTATAATGCATACAGTGGTGGGATTCCTCGTGAAATGGGGAATTTGAGTGAGTTAGTGAGATTTGATGGTGCTAATTGTGGGTTATCTGGTGAAATACCACCTGAATTAGGGAAACATTTCCAGTTGATATTCATCACCGACCATTATTGTCAAATAACTTRGTTGACCTAGTGAGAATAATATTGAAATAGCAATCACCATCAGGTCGGCGGCGACTAGATTGCCGGAGCAGAGGAGAGAGATGGGAGGGGATTGCTTGCTTGCTTGCTATGGAGGAGAGAGAAGGGGTGATAGTATAACAATGGAGGAGAGACAAGAGATTAGGGTTAACTTAGTAGAATTAGTGGTTAATTAAGGGAAAAGACTAACGGTGTTAGTTTTTCCGTTAGAGTAAGGGTATATGAGCTATTTTCTCTAACGTGAGGGGTACCTGAGGCATTTCTAAAAACTCGGGGGTACCTGAGGAATTAAGCAAAACCTCAGGGGTACCTGAGGAAAAATCCCTTTCTATTTTTTTAGGGAATCGTAATTATTAAACAGYATTAGAATTGAATRTAGAATCTCCTACAATCAGAAAGAAATTTTTAACCAACTGAAAAAAGTACCCCTCAGTTACTCTCCATGTCTCCATTAGCAGCTTAAGTGGACTGGGGGAAGCATAAGAGTTGAAAAGGAACTAAAATGTGATTAKTGATTTCTACGTTGAAAAAAGAGTGGTTTGTAGTAGCTAGTTTGAGTACTTTTGTAGACTGGTATGAGCAGCTTTAGGAGCTTTCTTGCAGGTGAAACAACACGTACGGATGTGGTGTCAAAGCTATTTTTTCTTGCATGCACAGATCACAGATCACAAATCACAGATCGCAGATCGAGAGATGCCTAATGGCCCAAATGCCTTGCAGCAAGATCTTGATCTTCCTCACCAGACTACACCTATCTTGTCTAGTCCCCTGCACCTATCTTCCTAGCCTTCTTGATCTTTGCATCATTGATACTACTCCCTACTCCCTACTATTCCCTCCATATCATATTAARTGTAACGATTGAACATTTTTTCTCTCTACTTTATATCAAATCGTTACAGTTAATATGATACGGATGGAGTACTTTCTTATCATACATATTTATTTATTTTTTACACTAATAATATTGTATACAATTGTCTTTTTTTATAGCCTATATAGTACCTCCTCTGTTTTTTGTTAGTCGTATCCAAAAACATTATACGATAAACGTAATACATAAAATTAAGGAAATTAGATAAGGAAAAAGTCGTACCCACATAGGAGTAATTGAAACTTATACTCTATGAGAAATGTAGGGAGGATTTGAGGAAGGGATTTGGAYCAATTGCTCCAACTCCACCTTTGATCCTTCGGAGAAAGGGGTTCAAATCCTCATATCTCCTTCATTCATTGTAAATATTACCAAAAGGAATGTAGGGAGGATCTAATGATCTATAGACCAAAGTAGAAAGGATATACTATAAGTAATTTGAAACTTATACAAATAGCAAAGGAGAAAGAAAAAAATTGCAACCAAATCAAATAAGTATACGAAGCCAAAAAAATATAGTCAGAGTACAAGTATTTAGTTGGGTACATCCATAATAAGGGGTTTATTATGAGATTCCTATTTGAGGATGTCAAATTTCCACACACACGTGGGATAACAAAGTCCAACATCAATTTGTAATGGTGTAAATTAAATTTTTTTGATGTAATTTTTTGGATGGATCCAAATTTTTAAAAGGTGTAAAATAACTATTTAATGGTGTAAAATGAAGTTAAATTTACCCTTTTACCCTTGTATTGAGCAAAAAAAGCCCACATGCATGTGGGATTTAAACTGCCTCATTCATTCCTACGTTGTAAAGACAAAGCACGCACTAAACACTGAGACGAAGCAAAGCGCGCCATTGCAACACTAGGAATCATCAATCTCAATGTCTTTTTTGCATAAACAAATCCTATACTCCTATTATTCACAAACACAAACACTTATATGTGGCAGGCCACATTTTAATTATATGGTGTGGCCTTCTTTGTTTTAACAAAGCCCAACCCATTTGCACGCGACATAACGGAGCCCAATTTTTCATAAAACGGACTCCGTTAAGCGGTTATTTTGAATGTGTTTTATTTTTGTTTTTCATTTGAATTGTTTGCTTCATACTACAACTGACATTTTCGCAACTMACATTTTACTTGATCATTTTTTTTTTCTTCTTCTCCTTCATTCTTCAAWTCTTCTTGTGCTTCTTCAATTCTGTTTCTTCAATTCTTGTCGAGTTCTTGTTCTTCTTCTTCTTTTGCAGTTTTCGTCTTTGTTCAATTGTCATTTTTTAGCATTTTAGTAACTGCTTGTCAGTGACCAAAAATGACGAACCAAAAATCAAATTGTGTTGAAAGGTGCTGGTAAAGGAACAACAAAGCTTGTTCAAGCTTCTCTTCTGACGGTTAGTTTTGATTTTCTGTTAATTGCTTTTGTTAATTAACTTGCAATTGTTTTTGTTGATTTTCTGTTAATTGTTTTTCTACTAGTTAGGGTTTTGAATTTTGATTTCTGCTTGGATTATTTTTCTTCTATATGCGACATGCAGTTCTTTAATTGAAGTGTTTTTGATTTTCGTAAGAGTAGAAAACTTAATTTAATATAGTTTCTTATGATTCAGAAAATAGTTCTTGTTATTTAGAAAAGTAGTTCTTTGTGATTAATAAAATTAGTCTTATGTTTTATCCTTTAAGCCTTTTAGATCTGTCTTTTGTGTTTTTTTGTTTAATCTTATTTTTTTTGTGTATTTTTTAGATTGTGTGTGGTTTTAATTTGATTATTTCTTCTTCAAATGTGTTTTAATGTCTACTTTATGTGTAGTCATATAGTGAAGATTAGTAGGTCAGTTAATTCATAAAAGTAGTTCATTCAAATCATGAAAGTACTTGTTGGTTATATTTGGTTATTTCTTCTTCGAATGTATTTTTTTAATATCTACTTTATATTAGTAGTTCATATAGTTAAATTAGTATGCATATAATTCATAAAAGTAGTTCATAAAATCATGAAAGTAGTTCTTTTATTTATAAAAGTAGTTCTATAATTCAGGAATCTTGATATTTTATTTAAGTACTTTATATGAACTACTTATGTTATTGAAACTACTTCTCTTAGTTATAGAATACTTTCTTACATATATGAACTACTTTTCTTACATATATTGATATTTTCTTCTCAATGTATTTTTTTAATTCTACTTATGTTAGTAGTTCATATACTGAAGATTAGTAGGTCAGTTAATTCATAAAGTAGTTCATTGAAATCATGAAAGTACTTGTGTGGTTTATATTTGGTTATTCTTGTTATTTAGAAAAGTAAGTTCTTGTTATTTAGAAAAGTAGTCTTGTTATTGAAAATAGTGGTGATATTGTTGTAAATTAGTTTTGTATTTTTATAGTAGTTCACATATATTGATGTTTTATTTAAGTGGTTCATATATTTCATAAAAGTAGTTCAAACAAAAGGAGTTTGATATATTGAGGATGTGCTTTTATTTATAAATGCATATATGTGTTATAGTAATTGATTTAATGTTGTAAAGCAGTTTTCTCTTGTGCTTTAAGTTGTTTTTTTTTAGAAGCAGTACAGAAGGATTATTCTGCTGTTGATGGTGAGAAGGTAGATGATGCTGTAGGTGGTATATTAGTGGGTGTGATAATGTAAATGATGGTGTAGATGCTGATATTAGTGGTGCTGAGCAGAATACTGGTGTGGAAGTTGGTGCTGAATTTGGTGAAGAAGCAAAAGATACTGAATAGATAATGATGTTAGTGAAGCTGAGGAGACTGTTGCTGTATCTTCTTCATTTACTTATGAGGATTATGTTAATTTACAGACAAAAAGGCTGAAAAAATTGTTTGATAGTTGGTACCTTCGTAAATTTGTCAAGGTTGATGAATCTGAGCCTTTAGTTGAATCTCAAGTTAGGGTAGGGGTAGGAATAGGGTAGGGGTAGGGGTAGGGGTAGGGGCAGGGGCAAAATTGAGGGAAAGTGAACAGAAATATTGAATTAGATGAGCACTTTGAAAAGGTTCTAAAATCTATTCTCAATCTCAAAGTCAATCTCAATCTCAATCTCAATCTTTATCAAACAAACCAGCCCTTTGGATGTTGATGTGGCTGATACAGTTCAACAAGATGTTGTGAAGTCTAGAAAGTTCAGGCTGTGCAAAAAATGTGTATGTGAAGAGAGATGCAATGAATTGATTCCGATTGATCAGAGGAATATGCCTTTCAACGTACGTCGTATTGTTTTTAAAGTTTTATAATATATAGAAATGTAGTGGTTATAATAAATAAAGTTATTTTAAAATTTGAAAAAGTATTTCATGTAATTCAAAAACTGTTCTTAAATTATTATTCTTATTTTTTACATAAATATTTTATTTAATATATTGCATAATGAAAAGTAGTTCATATAATTTAGATAAGTAGTTCATAAAATCCGGAAAGTAGTTCATATGGTGCAGAAAAGTAGTTCATATTAATTAAAAAGAATAGTTCATATTATTTTAAAAGTAGTTCATATATATCTTAGGAATAGTTTCATATTGTTCAAAAAGTAGTTCATATTCTTTAAAAAGTACTTCATCTAATTAATAGAAAGACTGTTATATGTTACAATAGTAGTTCATATATTGATGAAATAATCTATTGCAGAATAATATGTAATGTGTTATATATTTTAAGTTATTGCTGAATAAATAGTAATCTATTTAATTTTATTACCTTGTTTATAATATTTTCAACATTTTGTTCTACATTGTATATTTATTATGTGGGAAGTTTCGTTGGATAGTGATTATGATCCAACAGAGGAAACCCTAACAAAAGGGCAAAGGTAGAAGAGGTGCTATTATTTCTATCCGCTGAATTTGATGAAGATTCTACAATAGTGTAAGTGTTTGTTTTCATTTGAAATTTTTGTTACATTATATATATTTTTACAGTTCAAAAAAGTAGTCTAATAATTCAAAAAAGTAGTTGTTATAAGTCAGAAAATAGTTGTCATAATTCAACAAGTAGTGTCTTATTTTATGAAAGTACTTGTTATTTTGTTTTTTCAGTCCTACTGAATTGGTTTGGAAACCCAGTATAGTTCAAAAAGTAGTTCTCAATTCAAAAAGTAGTTGTTATAATTCAGAAAAGTAGTTCTCATAATTTAGTAAAGTAGTTGTGTTAATTCATAAAAGTACTTGTTATTTTTTTTTGCAGTGCTACTGAATTGGTTTGCAAGCCAGTATTACATAGGTGATTGTTGGTTTAAATGATGCTCAAAAAGATGCAGTTCACTATGATTTGGGTTTGTTGATGAATGTAACCTCCTTACCTAGAGATATGATAAGGGAATTGTATAGGAATTTTGATGGTGATGAAAATTGGTTTTGCACGTTGGTGATTATAAGTGTCAGATTAGTATTGCTGATGTTCATGATGTGTTTGGTCTTCCTTATGCGATTTGGAAGTGAATGATTGTGGCAATAATGAGTATTTAGAGTTAAAAAGATTTTGGAAAGACAATTTTGCAGATGGTAAAGAGTGTCAGATCCTCATTTGGTTCAGCACTTTCTGGAAATTTGGAAAATCAATATTTATATGCTTCTACATCTCTTCTTCTTTTCCCTCTCTAAATTTTTCTGTTGTTCTCTCTCTAAAATTTTCTCTCTCCAAAATTTTCTCTCTGATTTTATCTTTCTTCTTTCTCTCCTTCCTTCTYTTGTTATTTCTTTGTTTCTCTTTCTTCTTRTTTCTCATCTTCTCTGCTATTCTATTTGCTTCTTTTTTTGCTTCTTTCGGTTTTTCTTAGTTCATATAACTAAGAAAAGTAGTTCATATATCGAAGAAAAGTAGCTCAAATAGCTAAGAGAAGTAGTTCATCTAAGTAAGAAAAGTAGTTCATCTAACTAAGAAAAGTAGTTCATATAGTTCATCACAGTAGTTCATCTAACTRACTTATAATTCAGAAAATGTACTTAATATTTGATTGGGTAAAGGATAATAATGAAAATTAATGCAGAAACATCTATCATATAGTTTTGAAAAGTAGGTTATGTAATTAACAAAAGTACTTTATATAGTAGCATAGAAATTGATAATTGAGATATTAGATTAAGGTAGGCTTGATGATTGGGGTAAAGGATCCATATTCTACTCCATCAGCTTGAGCATTCATAGCTTTTGTCTTCTTRTGTTTTGGTTGCTTTCCTTTGTCGAGAAATCCTTTAATTCTTTTGTTTCTTCCCTTTGTGTTTGCTTTGTCTGGATCCTGTACAACTGGTATTTCAAGTGTTTGCTGTTGTTCTTTGTCTCTTTGTGTTTCCTTTGCTTGTTGCTGTTCAGCTTGTTTCTTGTCAATGATTTGTTGCACTTTTGTAGCAATATCTTTGTAGTTTTGCTAATGTGTTCGTAGTTTCTTGAGATGTTGGCTTTTGAAGGATCAAGTTGTATCCTTTACTTGCCATTGTTGTCTCCAAGGAGTGTATCTGCTTGAACATTAACTGGTCTCTTCCTGTATGTTCTTTTCTCTGTTCCATATGTTCTGTTTTGCGAGATTTT
>SNQN01001965.1:44192-61338 GCA_008642245.1 Bassia scoparia | reverse complement strand
ACGAAGGCTATTGTGGTTCACATATCGGCGCTCGAGCATTGGCTGAGAAAGCATTGAGAACTGGTTATTTTGGCCTACAATTCGTAAGGATGCAGAGACCTTAGTCAGAAAATGTGTCAAGTGTCAAATCCATGCTAACATTCCGCGAAAGCCAGCCAATCCATTGACCCYAGTGCTTTCACCACTTCCATTTGCCAAGTGGGGGATGGATATACTTGGTCCATTTCCGCAAACATCGGGGTAGCGAAAGTATGTGCTTGTAGCGGTTGACTATTTTACTAAGTGGGTCGAGGCTAAGCCAGTCCGGGGTATCAAGACAGCGGATGTCAAAAATTTCATTTGGAAAAACATCATCACCCGTTTCGGTGTGCCACGATCGATGGTTTTCGACAACGGACCCCAGTTCGAGTGTTCTAAGCTTGTGGATTGGCTCAAGGAGGCTGGAATTGCAGGGTATTTTGCTTCAGTTGCTCATCCACAGGCTAATGGACAAGTAGAGGCCTTCAACAAAACCATTGTTTTAGGGATTAAGAAAAAGCTAGACCATGCTAAAGGGCTATGGGCCGAAGAATTATACAATGTGCTCTGGTCCATCCGAACCACAGAGAAGGGCTCAACTGGCGAGACACATTTTATGCTTGTCTATGGGACGGATGCCGTCTTACCAATCGAAATTTACGAGCCAACTCTTTGGATCATGATGTATGACGAACATGCTAATTGGGCCGCTCTACGTCACAACCTGGACTTGGTACCTGAAACCAGGGGCAATGCCTTGCTTCGACAGCAACTCTATAAATTGCGAATGTCTCGAGAGCACAACAAGCGAGTTGGCTTACGATCTATGGGGTTGGGCGACTTGGTGCTGAGAAAGATGGAAGCTGTTGGCAAACTCAAGGAGGATGGTAAATTGACACCAAATTAGGAAGGACCCTACAAGATAGTAGAGGTACTGCGTGAAGGCACTTTCAAGTTGGAAGCTATGGATGGCCGACCTATTCCGAGAGCTTAGAATGATGAGTATCTCAAAAAATTCTACATGTAAGTCTTTGTAGTTGCAACTAAGTTCCATGTACCAGATTCCTAAGATGAATGAAATCCTCCACGGGTTCTATCTACTCTATCTTGATTAAGTCCTTTACTTTAAGGCAACTGAAGTAAGTCTTTCCTTTAAAAAGCAGTCGAAAGACCCTTGCTCAAGGGCAAAAATCAAACGTAAGTCTTTCCTTTATAAAGCAGTCGAAAGACCCTTGCTCAAGGGCAAAAAAAAAACAAACGTAAGTCTTTCATTTAAAAAGCAGTCGAAAGACCCTTGCTCAAGGGCAAAAATCAAACGTAAGTCTTTCCTTTATAAAGCAGTCGAAAGACCCTTGCTCAAGGGCAAAAATCAAACGTAAGTCTTTCCTTTAAAAAGCAGTCGAAAGACCCTTGCATAGGGCCAAAAGGTAATGTTAACCCTGCGAAATCTCCAAGTTCAAGGGCAATCAGTATGATTGATTGACTCAACACCCCTACTAGGTGTTAAGTCAATCACTCGTGAAAAATCATTTGAACTTGGATATTTTGCCAACAGACAATCGTAGTAAATAACCCCACACTACCCATTCGACCTTACGGGTTAGAACGAATACGAAGTTCTATATTTTACAGAGGAAAGTTTTGATTCGACTAAGACTCTCACCTAAGTAAAATATCTCTCGTAATCGACTTGCATAGTCAGGTCGAATAAGGAGTTGTATATAATACAAAGGATACTTCGATTCGATTGAAATTTTTCCTTTGTGTTATACACAACTACCTATTTGATTCTACTTAAAAGGAGTCAAACCACATACGATTCAAGTCAAAGTCACGTTATTTGATTTTGACCCATTCAACCTTACAGGTTAGGTCAAATACTGAGTTCTATATTTTACAAAGTGGGATTGAGATTCGGCTAAGACTCTCATCTAAGTAAAGTATCTATCCTATTCGACTCAAATAATAGAAGTCAAGGTAACCTTATTCGACTTAGACCTAATTCAACTTAACTAGTGAAAGTCGAGTAGACTTACTCGAACTGTAAAATTAGCTATTTGATGCTATTATGGGCAAAATTTCCGAGAATAAGGGCAATCAACGTATTGTTGATTGACTTAACACACCTATTGGGTCTTAAGTCAATCAAAGTCAAGTCAAGGATCAATTATTCTCGGACCTTTTTCCCAGCAATAAAAATTAATAATCCCTCCATACCAAGAGAGATTCGACTGCGCCGAAAATTTTGGGGCAACCATAAGCATATTAACACAGGCATTCAAACTTAAAGAAAATTTTTCGCGACTTCAAATCGCTTGCTTTCAAATCAATATATTAAAGACAGAAAAGAGTGACTCGCCAGCCTTAAAAAACTTACGAAAACATCACTCGTTCAAAATATTCAACAAAATATGGGGTACTAAGTTGTAAGATTAACAATATTCAAGTTACAAACAATGGATTCAATATTGGATTACATCAGACGAAGGCCCCTTCGGTTTCTACAACTTCACCGTCTTTCGGTTGGCCTTCAACATCGCCATCCTTAGGCTCTCTGTTGACGATATTCTCTTGTTCTTCTGGCTGCTCGACCTCAGACTTTGAAGCAGCTTTGTCTTCTTCCTTCTCTTCTTCTGATCTTGAACCTGACTCAGAAGAACAACCGTCAGATGAGCTAGAGGACTCGATATCAAGAGAATTGCAGCTGTATTCGGCGGGAGGGAGATCAGGAACAGTCCGTCCGACTTTCTCTGCAACAGCTTTTGCAGCAGCATGCCCAGCCTCGTCGATCTGACGATCGATCCTCTCCTCCAAGCACATCAAATTCATTTGCTTGGGAAGGTCGGCCTAGGCCAGATGAACCATTTTTCTCATATCTCTAAAGCCTGTTTAAGCTCCTCAATTTGCAAGGATAGAGCGGTAGCCTGACCTTTAGCGAGGGATGCCCGAGTTTCGGCATTCGAATCCCTGGTTTCTTTGGCTTCTATGTCCTGTTGGATTTGCTCTTTGTATGCACTGATTTGTCTATCAATCTCCTCCTTACACACCGACTGCAGCTTTGCTTTGACCCCTTCGGCAATCTTGGCCTCTATCTCAGTATCAAGATCCTGCTTCGCCTGTGAGAGAGCTTCTTTTTCTTTTTGAGATCAAAGATCCGTCGGAGAGCCCAGTTATAAGAGTGGTTGAGCGAGTGGAGACAAGTGGCTAACATATCCTGAGCATATTGCCTCTCGGCAACGATACATTCAGTTTACTCCTTGATATATGCCATGGCGGTATCCATAGCTGTGAATCCTCTCTTTGCCTCTCGTCTATCACTCCTTGCCTTCTTGACAAACGAATCCAACTTGGCCAACCCCTGTAATCAACAAGATAAACGTTAAAATCACTACAAGGCAATAAAGAAAATCGGGTATGAAAGAAATGCTCCCTCAACAAACATTCCAAAGAATGGACCGACATGTCCTTTCTCACAACCAGTGAGGGTCTCTCGATAGGCTTTAGGGATCATCCCTGTCACTTGGGAGATCATACTCCTCCTCTCCTTCCAACTGAATTTTTTGGTATCGCCCAGGGAAGATTCGCCTTCTTCAGTCAGATAGTCGTCATCATGCTTCTCGTCCTCCTGCAATTCTCTCTCTAGATTTGCATTTTGTCGACGGAAGAATCTCTTAAACCCCTTGGTCAGATCAAAGTCGGGAATCTTCCCCCATCTGATAGGTTGGACGGCCTTTTCTGGGTTTGCGTTAAGAAGACGAGGGTCCATAGACGGATTGGCGTTGAAGGCTGCTAAGTCTATCTCGTCAAAGGAGTTGAAGAGTTTTAAATTCTCCAAGGGAATCGGATACATGGTCTGATAGTCAATCAATTCTTGATGCCTTTCAGGATCGTCTTCACTGTCATCACCACCTTGATCAACCACCACTGGTTGCTTCCCCTCTCGACGTACAGGATCTTGAGGTTCAGACTGGTCATCCCTCCGACCTTGGAACACTTCAACCAAAAGCTGAACACCCGAATCTCCTGTAGATTGTTCGGCCAGCACCTAGGAGAAGCACAGATGAATGCCTTTTCTTCTTTTTCTTCCAACGAGATTCCTCCGAAGCTCTCAGAGCATCAGCCGCAGTACCCACTTTGACGAGCGGATCCTGGGGGTCGTACGGTCCAAATTAGATTCAGTCCTGACGTTGGGAGCCTCAGCAACAGTCGCTCCAACAGCAGTTTTCTCCTTCCTAAGTTTTTTAGACTTGTGAGACTTTGGTTCTCCCACAGTCGGTGGATCTCTRTCCTTCCGTTTGACAATGGAGTAAGATGCTTTCTCTTTCGTCTTAGGGTCTTCCTGACCCTCTGTCTTCTTGGGCTCTTTGGAACTCTTTTTTGATGAACCTTCAGCTTTGTYGGACTTCTCTTTCGTCCCCTTTGATGGTTTTTTATGAAAGAAATCAAGATTATAAGAATAATTCATGCCAGTATCCTCTATTCGACTTGCAAAGTYAGGTCGAGTAAGGAGTTGTGTATAATTCAAGGAATACTTAGATTCGACTAAAGAATTTCCCCTTGCATTATACACAACTGCTTATTCGACTCTACATCAAATGGTCGAGTCTTACTCGACTCGACCTTTCCTACTCGACCTGCAAAGTCAGGTCGAGTAAGGAGTTATATATAATACAAGGGACAGTTCAATTCGATTGATTTTTTTCCCTTGTGTTATATACAACTGCCTATTCAACTCTACATCAAAGGAATCTCATTCGATTCGATCTCCCCTATTCTACTTGCATAGTCAAGACGAATAAGGAGTTGTATATAATACAAGGGATACCTCGATTCGACTGAAGTCTTTATTTAGAGTCGAATATATTCTACTTATATGACAAAACTTCAGTCTAACTAATATAGACTCCCTATTCGACATGACTTTGTATTGCTGTGAGCATTCTTTATCGTATATATATCCATCAAAAGGACAAAGTGAAGTCCGACAAAAGCTGAATGGTATCAAAAAAGGGTTCCATAAGCCCAGAGACAGAGTCAGGAGTAGCCTATGACGAAGAGAATCATCTTACTCCTTTTCAACGGGTTGGTGAAGACAGAGATCCAGCGAGCTGTGGAGAACAAAATTTACAAGTCTAAAATATGTATTCCCAGGATAAGAAAATTGCTTTGGAGGACTAGTTTTCTGTGTACGATGTTCATCTTGCTTTTTTGCATCTAAGAATCCTTTTAAACTCTAGGCAGATATGTCCCAGTAGTCTGGTCTGATGAATTGATTTGGACCGTACAACTCACAAGGTACTCTCGCCGTCAAGTGAGTACTAAGCTGATGCTCCTGAGAGCTTCGGAGAAGTCCGTCGTAAGAAAAAGAATGTAAAGACAATTGTATATTCTTTTGTTCTTCCGCATCTGTCTGAACCTGTATGTTCTTTTTTAGTTGTTCAGACACATTCATCAGAGTTCTTCATTGATTTGGGTTCAGCTTTTGTATCTGAAGGATTTTCGATACGCTAGAAGGCGGCCGTTGTTGTACTCTTTCTGCAACCCTAAATATGCAAATGATGGATGTTCTCGTAGATGAGATCACGATTTTATGCGCTACTTTATTGTGCGGATGATGAAGGTAAAATTTGATTTCTGATATGTGCGATCCTGAATATGCTATTGGTAGATAATCAAGTAAGTGCACGCTTTGCTTAGTATCGATGATCTATGTATTGTCTATTCCGATTGCGAAAATTTCATGAATTCTCTCTATTTTTCTATTACTTTACATCGGAATTTCTTGTAAAGCTTGTAAGTTTCGATCTGCCAATCTCGTATCTTATGTGGACCTTTTGTTCTTTTATATATATGGCTGTATACTCTTCATCTGGAAAATGCTTGGCTGTACCCTCATCAATTATTTCATCCTATCAGCGATCACGGATGGCAATTGATTCTCCTCTGGACTCTTGATTCTGACAAGGTTTTAAGAGATTCCTTCCGTCGACGGAATCAAATCCTGAGAGAGAGAATTGCAGCGGAGGACCAGAAGCATGTGATGATGACTATTTGATGAAAGAAGGCGAATTTCCTTTGGGCACCAAAAATTGTTGAGAGGACGGAGGGGAGCTGATCCAAGTGACAGGGATGATCCTAGCTATCGGCAGACCTCACTGGCTATGAGAAAGGAGTCTGGTCGTTCTTTGGAATGTTTGTTGTGGTAGATTTTTCCATACCCGATTTCTTAATTTTGCTGCCTGTGTAGAACTCTTAATGTTTTGTCTCTTGATTAACAGGTGGTTGGCAGGTGTGGATTCGTTGTCAAGAAGGCGAGAATTCAATATGACTAGACGAGAGGCAAAGAGAGGATTCGCAGCTATGGATACCGCCATGGCTTTATCAAGGAGCAGACTAATGTATCGTGCCGAGGCAATATTCAGATATGTTTGCACTCTCTCCATTCACTCCAACCACTCTCATTATAACTGGGTTCTCCCGCAACGAATCTTGATCTCAAAAAGAAGAATGGGCTCTTTCTAAGAGCAAAACAAGATCTTGATGCTGAGATGAGAGGCCAAAATATAGCCGAAGGGTCAAGAAACTGCAGTTCGAATGTAAGGGGAGATGACAAACAGTAATCAACGGATGCAAAGAGCAAAATCAGCAGGACGTTAGAAGCCAAGAACTAGGTCTTCAAGCGGAAAAACTCGGGCTCCACCGCTGAGAAGGCCAGGCCCGCTTATCCTTGCAAATTGAGGGCTTAAACGCGGTCGTCTGCCGATCAGCCAAGTCCAAGTTTTAGAGATATGAGAAGAAAAATGTGTTCGGTTCTCGGGCCCCGTGGATCCACACTTCCCAAGCACATGAATTTGATGTGCTTGGAGGAGAGGAATCGATCGTCAAATCGAGCAGGCTGGGCATGTTGCTGCAAGAGGAAAGGCCAGACGAACTGGTTTCCGATCTCCCTTCCCGTCGAATAACGCTACAATTCTCTGGATATCGAGTCCTCTAGCTCGTCTGAAGTCGGTTCTTCGAGTCGTTCAAATCAGCAGAAGAGAAGGAAGAGACAAAGCGCTTCAAAGCGTCTGAGGTCAAGCTCCAGAAACGAGAATATCGTCAGCGGAGACCTAGATGCAGATGTTAAGGTCAATCGAAAGACGGTTTTCTGATTGTAGAGACCGAGGGCCTCTTGATCATCCTTTTTCATTGCTATTCTCGTAAGATAATAATAAGAATCTTCGTCGTGGTCCTCTCAGACTGAATTTTTTGTGTAAACTCTTACGTCTCAAAATTATCTCATTACATGATGAGTGCAAACGTGTCTGTATATCTCTTTGGCGCATTTTGAAGTATATAATTTTGAAATTGGTATCATGTTTTGGTGCTCAGTTTTATCAGCTGATCGGTCTACTTCTCTGTCTCTTTATAAGCTGCGTTATACTTTTGTATTTTATCTAAGGATTAATCAGCATTATCGGTAAGGTAAACATTATTATCTCAGTCGCGAAAAACAGTTTTCTTTTAAAATTTTGAATGCTTCTTCATCATTTCATGTTTCCGTTTTAAATCGGCTTTCATAGTCGGCTTGCCCCCATAATTTTCTACGGCATCTGTCGTTCACAGATTTCGTTTATTTGCGAGTCAAATCTCTCTGTTGGCAGGAGAACGTCAATAGGACTGTCCTGTCCGAGAATATAATTCACATTCTTTTTAATCTTTGATTTTGTGACTTCAAGACGATGACAAGGCTCTCTGGATGCTCAAGTCAATCCAACATTACTATAATTGATCTACGCACCATTGTTTATATTCTCAAATTTTGCCCTAGTTAGATATCATCGATAGCTAATTCTATTTCTACTGCTGACTAGCTGCATAGTCCTCACCTAGTCCGAGCTTAGCTCTCTGGTTTATGTTAGCAGTCAATTTTGAAGGATTACTCTGGCATCTTTATATTATATTTTGAAGTTTTATACTAAGATGAGTGTGATTGCTGAACTTACTATAATGATGATATCTTACTCTAATTTTGTACATTTCCACTTCTTGTTAATAGCGTATAGAATATCTCCTTTTTCTTATCGACTATACTTGATAGGATTCGAATTGTGTAGTTCCATCAAGATGCATCATATATTCGGGTATGCATTGAATAATTCGTGGGAGCCTAATCTCTTGATTCTCTGCATCGTCTATGTGTCAAGTATGTGGTTTATACAATCTTATTGTTTACTAGAAGTTCTATATAGTACTAGTCTGTATAATGGGTAGTTCTGTATCTGAATCTAATACAGCTCAAGGAAAAATTTAGTCGAAGTCGACATAAGCTATGTCTCTTGAATTGGTAGATAATTATATACTCGATAACTCTCTTACATATCTTCGACTCTGACTTTGTCAAGTCACTATTAGTTTAAGGGCTGGATCTTGTGTGTACTGGTTGAGCAGTCCTCTACAGTTGAACAAACTTTCCCTGTTTTGCTAAAAATATGAGACTCCGTATTCGACGCTAACCCGTAAGGTCGATATGGGTATTGTGGGTTATTTATGACGAATTCGTTATGTAGTGCAACCTGTTTTCCCAAGTTCAAATTGATTTTCACGATGTGATTGATGAACTTAACACTCTTGTGATAGGGTGTATGAGCTCATAATTTCCAATTCAGATTAGCTGTATTTCGTCCCTTTGACTTGTGATCATTTCGATTTTTGTCGGCGTAAACCAGGTTATCCTTTTGCCCTATGCAGGGTCTTGGTCGACTGCTTTTAAAGGATATAAAGCAACTTACTCGTCATTTGCTTCTTTTATTAGAGTATATAATAGAGATTTTATCAGTATGAGTTCATATCTAACGGATTAGTCAACCCGTGGCGGATTTCATTCATCCTTAGGATCTGGTACTTGACGTTACAATTGTAGACTTAGCATAGTTTAGCAACTATATAAAACTTCTTGTATCATGTTCAGATTCTTTTTATAAGTTATTCCTCAGCTTTCGAAGCTCATGGAAGTCTTTACGGTCGCGCTACATCATAGCTTCTCAATCTTGTAACGCTTTCTTCTACGCTTAGTCTTCTCTTCTTTATATCTTTGTATGGTTCTCTTGCGATTTTGCAGGTGTATATTACTCTCATTAGTAACTTGATGTGCTATCTTCCAATAACTTCTTCTTTCTCGAGCACCAATATGAGCTCTTGTCCCAAGCCCCCAATCTTAAGGTCGAATTAGACTAACCTCGCTTGTTGTGCTCTCAGATCTCATGTTCTGCTTAATTTTGAGAGCTTGTCGCCTCAGAGTACGTTGACTCTCTTGTGGCATTTATCATTGAAATGGGGAATATGGTACCAATGTTCAAGTTTGATTGTCGGCATTTTCTTTAAGCGCTCGGGCAATTACTCAACTGCTCCACGGTTATCTTCTATCTGATCCTATTCCTGCTATTTGATTCTAGCTAGTGTTTCACTGTTCCATACTCATTACCACATTAGATTCTGGCTCGGTTAGAAAACTTTACTTGCACAAATTTATTTTCCTGTGAGTTAAAGACTAGTGTTTATTTCGAGCCATAGACAAGAAGATAATATATGTTAGTGTTTCTTCGCCAGCGATGTTGAGTACTAGTGTGCGTGCCTCTCACATACTGTGTCCTGTGTATGCAATCAGACTGTTACCAGAGCACTATATGTATAATTCACGGCACACAACCTTTAGCTGCTAGATCTTTATTTATTAATCACTGAACAATGTAATTTGATTGAAGCCATCATACTTGATCCATGCTAGCACCCGCGGATATGTTACGCAACTTCACTGTACAGAGCATACATATGCATGCTTGGATTAATTTCGCTCTTCTATCTATCCATAATAAACAGTATCTCTGGGGCTTATATCAACATGCTATCGAACTGGTCGATTCAGTTTGTGTCGATATATTACTACTATAGCCCGTTATCGAAATTCTCTTATCCGGCAATCTAAACGTTGTATGATATCCTTTTTACCAAAATGAATTTTGTTACATCTTGCTGCTTCGATACTCTCTTCTGTCTTGGTCTCAGCCTTTCATTCTGCTCATCTTAGTAAAATACGGTCGAAACCGCTCTCAGTCTTCATAGCGACATCATTATGCTTTCCTCATTATCCCTCGCTTTTTTGCCGGATATGGACCATAGTATATCTATCTCTTAGTATTGTGCTAAATGGAATGGTTTTGTAAAGCACTGGCAGTCAAGTAATTGGCTTGCATTGTCTAGGGGAATTGCTGGAGCAATGAATTTAGACATCTTGAAACATTATTCTGAATACCAATGGTCCTGCTATCCTTATGCAATTGTAGGCTAGAACAAATATACAATCTCATATGCTTTCTTCAGCCACGCATTGCCTCGAGAGTTCTATTATTGGTAACCACAATAGTTGCTTGAGTGATGTAATTTCGTTCAATATCCCTTCAGCTGCTCCGCTTTCTTCTGGGTTATAGGGTATTATACACATTCTTAGCAGCGGTTGTTCTTGATGTATCGTTAAGACCTTCTTTTAACAATGATGTGTCCACTTCCAAGAACGAACCATACGATGAAAGTTCTTTGCTCTTGTCTCGCTTAGCTTGATCTAAATTTCATTCCTCTACGTGGGTTTGCAGACACACATTTTAATCAACTTTAGTAGTCATACGGAGGACTAGTATGCATTATATCCTCCACATGTCATTTGCTTATCCAGATGTACCGGATCCGATCGGAATTGGCACTAACTTCCATGTCGTCAGTACTCTTGTATTTTTGACTTACCCGAAAACACTGTCTTGTGAGGGCTTCCGTAGCTGAACTCGTAGCAAAGCCTTGATAGCATTCGAGTTTGGTTGTTCCTACGAGACTCTTCCGGGACCTAAATGAAATTCCTAAGTAACAGTAAAAGCATGTCTGGTCTTCCTCTTCATTCCCTTAGTTTCTCTTAGATTTCTCGCTCTTTTTACCAGATTTCTTTCTCTCTAATTATGGCCCCTATTTGATCTCTTAGCCTCGTTCCATTTCAGCTGACTGCAGTTTTATTGGGAATCGAATCGGCTTTCTATTCTCTCTGACCCCGCCGCTGTTTGCACAGTTTGACTCCGTATTCGTTGTGTATAGAAATTAAGGGCTATCTACTTCGGTTTTGGATATAATTAGGATCGTTTAGAAGTGTGATTCTATATTACGTTCATTATCTCGTATTTATATTTACGTCGTTATCTTTCTCTCTTCGTGACTGGTACGCATGCTCATGTCACTGATAGTCATACTTGTTTAGGACTAACCTCTATAATCCTCATTGTAATTTTCGTAGCGATGTCTATCGAACTGAACTAAACTTCCTATACGTCCGGAATGTAACCTTTAACTCTCTCTTTTGAGTTGAAGCTTACCCTGCCGTTAGTGATGTCGTTCTGTACAATATAAAGTCTTACATGTAATCCTGACAAATCTGAACTCGCTTCTTTCGTAGGTTCCGTTCCGTTTTCACTGGCCCAAGTAATGTCCGGTTAAATCCGTCTTCCTCATTATTGACCTCATCTCTTTTCAGTATCTCCCATAGATCGATTCCAGAGTACGCTTATATGTTAAGCATCGGATCGTCTCTTATTCGTTGTTGAATCGGTGTAGTGACCACTTATTCGATAGTCTAGTCTAAATTATGCTTTTGTATTTCTGGTCTGCTTGCCTTTAGAAAAGACATAGACCAAAATTTTCATTGGGGCTTTAACTCGGTGGATTATCTGATTATCTACGTGGCATTTTGTGCCAGCACATTGACTGTATTCTGAATATTATCAGAAGCTGCAACACCTTTCCCTTGTCGTGCTTTTACCACACGTTCTGAGCAGCGGGAAAACTGCATGATTCGTTCACGATGCAATCTAGGTAGAGTATTTTATTATGTTCTTCTCCCACACGGGACTCACTTTAGTTGGGAGCTGCATAAAGTGTGTGCAAATGTTCTTTTATCTGGACGAGAGCTCTTCGTTAGGTTCGGTGTAGGTCTCCTATTTTCAAAATTTAGGCATTTCTTATTAGTCTTGAATGAAGCTTGGCGAGTTGTCTACCTGACTTTCCGATAACAAATTTCGTTTAGCTGCTAGACACCGGATGAGTTTTTGACTCCTTTACATTCCTAGGGGACCGACATATCTAGGACTATTTCACCTCTATCCTGATTGCTTTCAATGGCCTAGTTTCTGTCAACATCAATAGAATATTTAATCTGATATCACACTAGGTACGTTTAACTCTTTAATCCTTTATATTTCTTCTGTGACCCAATGATAATTCTATTAATACTTAAGTCATTTATACCATATCTCTGTATAGCTTCACTCAATGTGTTTAATGACATTTACCCATTTAAAATAATACTTATGCCTCCTTGATTAGTACTGTGTACCAGATAATATGCATTCTATTGCGTTTAACAATATGCTCATCTACATAAATATGTCCAGTCATTCTAGTTCTATATCGAAGGTTTCTCCTTCAAGTTACGAGCATAAGAATGGAATTATTCATCCTGTGTGAGTTCTTTTGTTGACTGTTAATCATGTCCTGCTCGAACTCAGCTTTAAGTACGCACTTCTGGATCTTCGCCTTCCTGTCCAGTTGCCTTTATATCTAGAACCTCACCCGCAGTTCTTTATTCCAAACTTCTGATAAGGTAATGCAATGATGCGGCATTCCGCAGTCGCGAACAAAGCATTTTCACCTTGTAACCAATACAAGTTCCGCCTGTCTGTCACAAGGGCAGTCTTATCTGATCCTCTAATCTTTCATGTATATTGATTTTGAATCTCTCCTGACAATAATGCTATCAATGTCCCACGCAAAAGCTCCGCATGAGTTACCTATTTTATGTCAGGAGCTTGGATCTCTGCAATGACAGTTTGATATTGTCGAAATTAAGAATTTATCAATTCTTTATTATGTACAGTAGGTACTCGTGATACTCTCATTTCTGATATACGTGGATTCTACTAATTCTTTCGCTTAGTGGCAAAGCTTTGTTTAGATCCGTTAATCAACGCACATCCGCCACTGTTATATGCTGGTAATATGGGTTGAGATAGTGACCTTAGATTTACTGACATTTCGATTCCACCGCAATCTTGTTTGTTTATTTGCATTACTTCTGGACTTTAACTAATCTAGGATCCATTGTGTTCCCAATCCACGCTTCTTTACTATTCTTCGTCTCTTTACTAGTCTTTCTGCTCGATATTACTTGACTCTCTAGATTCCTTTTCTTTTGCTTCACCGGTTTTCCAGAGATCTACCTGTAAGGAATATTGGGCTATGTCATTTCGGTTCTGTTGTCCCTGGGCATCTTCGTACTTTGCAGAGCCCTTCTTCGATTCTGTGGAAACCTGCGAACACGTCTTTGAAATTTCTCGTTGTTAATTCAATCTTTTTCTAATTTTGCTTGGCATAAGTGCTTCAGTGTTCAATAGGTCCGCTGGTTTCCCACCTGATTACGTTTGTTCTCTATCAATTGGGTGACCTTGGTACTTTATTAACTAGTAAGGTGCATTCATTCTTAGGACAGTATCGAGCCTGGAGCCTTGCTTTTTTTTTATTTATTGACGTGGAAGGAGCTAGTCGATATAGTCAGCCCTTGAGTATATAACTAATAATCTGTACCGCTATCGTTTCCATGTACTATGCAAACCCCATTAATTAATCACAATCATCTACTCATGCATCCCTCTCATCTCCTCTTCTTTTATTGTATACTAGCGATATGAGGTGCGCCTCCATCCGATATTCACCTCAATCTTTTCTTAGTTATTCCTCGCCAGCCTAGCTGAGCCGGCGTTGAAGTCTCATTCGTTGTCAATGTATGCATTTCTCCTAAGGTTTTCCGTTTAGCTGATCGTCCGATACTATTGAATTTGCCATAACGGTTTCATCTTCTTCTCCATCATCACAGAATTCGATTTGATGAGCATCACTTGTGAAAGTACACTATCCAATCTGCTTTAGTTGGTTGAGGGCTGGGCCGCTCCAGTATATAATTAGTGTATGCGGACAAACTAACCACGAGAAATTCAGCTTTCAACTGATGTGCTTACATCGGACTTGCTTCGCCGAGTCTTTACAGGTAGTATCATCACATTGCCCTACAGTCTTTGTGAATCACTTTCCTGTTCCCACAAATCCCACCATATTGTCATTCTATGGGTTGCTATTTGATCCAGATCATTCATTCATTACTTTATCTTTTCTTTTCAAGGACGTTGCTCAGAACCAATTTCCAACTGATCTTATATCAGCTAGATAACTGCTCTTCTGTGATCTTTTTTATTATCTAAGCTTTTAATTCGACGCACTATTCATGTTCTTGGTGAGTCTCTTTATCAATATTTTATGCACCTCATAACTTCATGGTTACTTTCGGTTATCGATCATTGGTTATGTTATCTTACGAACAAGAATCCTCGTCTTGTTTTACATCTTTATGAGGAATTTTCGGGCGAACTCGTCCCTCTCCTGGACGGGATCATTCTGAGAACTTCAAGTTCCAAACTAACTTATATGATACTTCTACGGATTGTGAAGTCACCATCCGTCCGCCAATTCCACCCAGATGATCGTCCCTTATTATTATGGCAGAACTTGCATATTACTGATCTTCCCCGGTTTCCCTGCTTTTTTAGCACCATTTGGAGGAATATCTCCCCTGCTTTTCTTACACTGATCCGTGCGCTTCCTTGTGATGCAGGTGTCGGGGATCTTCCCGTCTGGCTGCCATAGACATACCATGCATCGCTCCTTATCTGTTGCATACCTTCTGTCCATCTCGTTCATAAATTCACCTGGAACTATATTGCGTGTTTTATCCGCGAATCAATTGCTGATGGAATTTACAAATATTTTAGTTTTGTCTCGAAACTTCTTTTTCGGCCTTATAGGTGGAGGTCCCCTTATGTCAACTATCTATGTCTTGCTAGACTAGGAAGAGATCTGCCTTTGTCCCTTTGCCGGAATTTTGTTAATCTTATGGTACATCGGCTCTGCTCTCTCAGCGTCATTTATCTGTACTTCTTCTAATCTCTCGTAATTGTCGCTAGATTTTCCAACATGCGTTTTTTTGCCTCATTCTTTACTTACCGGATTTTCTACCGTTAACGTCTTCCTATATATCTATTGCAGTTATTTCTGGACTTTTCAAAGAAGTAGCTTTTTCCGACTCCCTCTCTGACGAGTCTTTTTATTGTTATATGTTGGTAATGGTTTCGATATTAGCTCTTCGCTGTAGATATATTTCATTGAGAACTAGCTTTCAGCTATTCAGTAATCTTGATGCTTCTCTGGCTTCCCGCTAAAGTCTTGTTCAACTCTTCCGGATCGACTTCTCTGTGCCATTTCTTTCAAGTAGACGCTTTTATTCGACATTGATATTTCCCTACAATTTCCTTACTGACATATCCACGAAAAGAACTGTTCACATGACCAATGTGTTGATTAGACTCGGAATCTCTTCTAAGGCTTTTCATTGCATGATGTCTTCTCTATACAGTTATGGGCTTCGCATAGTAGTATTCGGCCCTCGCCTCCTGCATCCGTGGTATATATTGCGATCCCTATATACTGCTATGTATCTACATTTTTGCCTGTCTGCTCTCGTATGCCAAATATGTAGAGTTATTGTGTTGTCGCCTGATACACATACAGCAGCATCTATAATTCGTGTTGCGCTATATTGTGGCTATGTATCGATCCGCAGTTATTAAAGGGACCACTTGAACCGATTTTCTTAGCTTTAAGGCAAACCTTACCGACCGGCAGGTTTTGTGCTGACGTATGAAATAATCAACGTAACAACCACAATCCTCCGGAGTGGCGTCTATCAGCCGCAGCTAGATTCAATCTCATTTTAGTCTTATTCTGGTTATTATAGTGTATGTTTCCATGTTATGAGCATCAAGTGATTCTGTGTAGAAGGCTAAGTGATCGTCTGATCAGACTTCCATCATACTGGTGCATGGTCGGAAACTTGACCGTCATTTCCGGAGCCGATGTGTATAATAGAGAGTGGAGAATGCTGAGAGATAGTGAATGCTCGCTAGCCTCTCGGCAGAGCGGCATGGTTGACTTCTGGGCCAGGATATAACCTCGGAGGATTCCCCTTAGATGGCGATATGTTCATTGCATGCATATAGTTTTATTGTCCAAGATATCACAGAGAGTGTCGCAAATATCCTATATATGGTGATAATTGTGATTTGCCCCGTTACACCGGTATGTAATCATAAAACCTGTATTGCACTCGCCAGTATTGCGTTGGTAATTATCTTGCAGTTTCATTATCTGTATCTTTCAAATTTTTGAGGGTTCGACTTGACCCTGCCTGATATAAGGTGTGATAAGCAGTGTGGGTCTTGGCCTGATTCTCGACTTATTGACCGGTCGGTGTGACACCGATCCGGCTACACTCACTTTAATTATGGATCATTCAATGGGGGCTTTGACGATTCGTTAGTATCTTCGGACTCCGACTACTGGGTTATGCATCTATTCGACCTTCCTCATTAAGGTTATCGTACATTTCATCTTTGAGCCAATTCTTTCATGTATCTGTCTTCCTTTCGCTTCAGATGAGACGATACTGCCTACTACTTCTGTTTATGAGTCTCTCTTGATCATTCCCTTCATTGATCATGAGAGAACTTGGTCACAGATATGTCGATCATTTAACGTTACCCGTACGGTGCATCGTTAGTACTTTGGCTCTCTTGCTGATTGCACTCTCCCTCAGGTCTCGAGGGGTCCGCTCTACCATGTACTTACGGCTTTATGCGTTTACGTTAGGCCTCGGACGTACGTTGATTCTCATATGGGTTCGTTGTTGATGACATGTCAAAGTGCTCCGGTTTCTGCGATGAAAGGTTGGACCTTCTCCGATCGGGGGTTTTAGTTAGGAGTTCGGATTCTTGACCTTCGTCTGTTTTGAGAGAGGAATGCAGGCAGTTTCGGCACAGTCGTGCCAGGTAATATTCTTCCATTCCCCTGCTCAACTCCTATCTGCAAGCTAATTTGCGTTTCGCAGTTGCGTCTCTTCGTAGCTGATTACTCATTCCATTTTGGACAGTATTTTGATACGTTGCGTCTTAAC
>SNQN01001965.1:16826-35370 GCA_008642245.1 Bassia scoparia | reverse complement strand
GAAGTCTTCCCCTTGTATTATACACAACTACCTATTCGACTTTATATCTAAGGAGTCGAATCATATACGATTCGATCTCCCCTATTCGACTTGCATAGTTAGGACGAATATGGAGTTGTATATAATACAAGGGATGCTTCGATTCGACTGAAGTCTTCCCCTTATATTATACACAACTACCTATTCGACTTTATATCTAAGGAGTCGAATCTCATTCGCTTCGATCTCCCCTATTCGACTTGCATAGTCAGGACGAATAAGGAGTTGTATATAATACAAGGGTCATCTCGATTCTACTGAAGTCTTCCCCTTGTATTATACACAACTACCTGTTCGACTTTACATCTAAAGATTCGAATCTCATTCGATTCGATCTCCCCTATTCGACTTGCATAGTCAGGACAAATATGGAGTTCTATATAATACAAGGGATGCTTCGATTCGACAAAATTCTTCCCCTTATATTATACACAACTACGTATTCGACTTTATATMTAAGGAGTCGAATCATATACGATTCGACCTCCCCTATTCGACTTGCATAGTCAKGACAAATATGGAGTTGTATATAATACAAGGGATGCTTCGATTCGACTAAAGTCTTCCCCTTGTTTATACACAACTACCTATCGACTTCTATATCTAAGGAGTCGAATCATATACATTCGTCTCCCCTATTCGACTTGCATAGTCAGGACGAATGGTGTTGTATATAATAAAGGGATGCTTGTATTCGACTGAAGTCTTCCCTTGTATTATACATAACTACCTTCACTTTCATCTAAGGAGTCGAATCATAATACGATTCGAGTCCCCCCCACCCCCCCCCCTCCCCCCCCCCCCCCCCCCCCCCCTCATTCGATCTTACACAATTTAGTTGTATGATAAATCGAGGATTACTTCGATTACGGACGGAAGCTTTCCCTTGTATCCACCAACTACTATTTCACGCTCTGATCAAGGACAATGGTAGAAAAATACTCTGCTTTCTTTTCCCTTTGTCCTCTTGGACTGAAGGCGGTACTCCTTTAATTCTGCATAGTATGCTGTCCTCATCCATGCCTTTTCTGATGTCGGCAGTTTTGTCCTTGCAATGCTCTAAAAAAACTAAAAAAAACAAAGAAATAACATCAGAAACAAAGCAAGCCAATGTACAAAATTCAAAGTTCCGAAACCTACAAGTCACCTCTCGCCCACCACTTCACACCACATAGTTGATAGGCTTCCATAAATAATGGATCCCTATACCACTGATGAAGCGGGAGCCATATCTGAGGCAGTATTTCAGGTTTAGGCTTTTTGTTCTTGCCAAATACCCGCCAATACTCTTTCGGAATAACTTTTGAGCCATCTTTTTCTCMAAAAAAGGGCATCTGATCTTTCTCGTCGATGGTCAGCAAAGGCAAATTGTTGGCATCTACATGACCTATATATTTCGGGGATGTGTTCACCCGATTCAGAATGTTGTGAGTAGTACGTTTCTCCTGCTCGTCGAATGTGTCAAAATCAATTATCTGAAAATAGAAGAAGTCACTCTTCCAGGGCCTGGCTTTGTTGGGTTTGTCATAAACCGTCATTTTGCTTGGTTCGTTACTTAACCGATACCAGCCCCATTTGCAGCCTTGAGTGACTTTACATAGCTGGTGAAGGCGAAGAAAGACATTCACCGACAGTTCCCARTTCTTGATAGCACAAGCTGTCACATTGAGAATATGAAGGAAGGAATTGGGGGTGAGTTGGCAGATTCCAATTTCGTAGGTTCTTAAAACTTTACTAATGAAGCTGTTAAGGGGAGGTCGAACCCCATAATTCATTACCTCTAGGTAAAGAGGATAATAACCAAAAGGACTATCAAGTAGGGATTTACCCACTTTGGGAACCAAAAACTTCTGCCTTGGAGGAAGCTGGAAATTGTGTCGCAAGGTCAAAGACATGTCTCGCAATTTCCTATATGACCTAGTAGAAATCAGCATATTCTCGGGTGTCTCCTCACCCTTCGGGACATACCATTCGACCAACTTTGGATTCCCATCTTCGTCAAGTGACTCGTCTGATTCCCCTTCTTTCATTCCCTTGTCGGACGATACTTTCGAAGGACTCTCTCCTCCATTGCATGAGTCATCATCGTCCTCTGATGAATCAGTCGTGGTACCAGATTCGTCACCAAACCCTCCCGAAGGGCCAGCAGTCTCGGGAGCCCTTTCTTCAGACTCGTCAAAAGAAGAGATTGCCTGACCAGACGGACYTGTGTCCGCCCCCTCTTTGTCCTCCAGCTCTAGCTTTGAACTGTAACTGGACCTTGCCTCCGGAGGAGGTTCCGTCTCACCCTCCCTACACGGGATCAGGGCCGACTCACTCACCAATATGGTGATATTTTCACCAGAAGGAAGGCGAGCAGTTTGTTTCGTTCTTGCCATCACCGAATCTACAATCTGCATGAGGCAAGAACGTTGAATAAAGGTCAGGCAGTGCACAAGCTTTAAATGTTGYGATGCTGGACTGGGTTTAATCACACCCCCAACACCCATCTCAAAGGGCATCATGCTTTCGATGGGCGAGCGTATTTGAAAGAAATACAATAAACAATCAAAGAATGAAAAATGCAAGGTTAGGAGATTTACCTGGACGGATGAGGATAGCTTGCGATTGAAGAGTATTCTGTCAGATCACTACGCTCGTCGGAATCTTAGAAGGGAAAGTCGAATGCAACGTAGTAAAAACACAAAGTTTTAGAGAAAGAAAGAAGAGAGAAGGCAGAGAGAAAATCGCAATAAATGATTTTCTCTCTCCTCAACCCTTATATAGGAGGGTAAAAATTTATTACCTGTGCTACAGGTCGATTATCTCCCCTAACCGGACTCAACCGTTCGAATTCTAAAAAGTTTCTCGCCTAATTGGTATTTCCAAACCAAGTCAAACGAAATTGTTTGACTTAATTTGCGGGGCAAATGATGTGGCATCCTTTCAGGATGACACGTGTCATATAAAAGGTGACCAAGCAACCTTAAAATGTKCTTTGATTATATCCTTTATGTTGCCACCTAGCTCCATAATCAGAGGGACACGTGTCCTTAAGTTACAAACTTCAGTCCTTCTTAATCGACCATCATTAACATAATGATGATGTTATAAAAAGGGGAATCTGAAAAGGCAACCCTAGTTGCAAATGGTCTTCTTCTAGGCTCATCCAAAAGCCAGCCCACTGTACATTGCCCAGTAATTTAGTGCCATGTGGCACACCCTGATTGGGAGCTGCTCCCATTTGGAGCAGTATAAATACTTAGGACATTCACTATCCATGATGATTTTTACACAGCAGTTATTACCCTTCAGACATTTACTCCCTTCATCACATCATACTCATTGTGCCCACCAGAAAAGGGAGATTCTTACATTCTCTTTCTTTCCTTATTTGCCCCTCCTCTATTGTTTATTGACTTAGGCATCGGAGGGAGGATAATCGTAAGATTATCTTCTTTGTTTCAGGTTCCATCAGACGAACCCTTCAACAGATGGATCCCACCTGCAGACGAATCCCTCCTTCGGACGAATCTACTCCTGGTGGATCCTTTGGAGGGACGAGCACAGCCCACTCATCAGGCATCAGCGGCATCACATCCAACAAATCCCTGTTCGATTGTCCAAGGCTCATTCTCGACTCGAATGTGATAGCTCACGTGGCTAGGGAGAACCTAAAACATACCCCTCTAACAATTCCAACTCATTTTCATACGTTACGCTTGTAACATCAAGTATAAAATCGCGTATATTTTATACGATTATATTTCATTACAATCTCGCTRTTCGAGGTAAAACAATCTCGAATATCGCAATAAAATCTGACACAATCGCAATAATATCGAATAATAATCRTTGAACATCACGTACGATTATATTACGATATTATACAATCGCAATCAAGCTATTCGAGGCAAGGAAAACGGCTAAAACCCAGGCCTTTTTTGGGCGCAATTGCGCCCAAAACTTGCCTGTTTTTGGCCTATTTTGACCCTTGCCTATAAATAGGGATCCTTCCCCGTTCATTTCACAAACTTGGCAACTTTGGACGAGCACTCTCTTTCTCCCACTCATCTGTTTCTCTCTCACTCTCTCTCAAAAACTTTTTTAAACACTTTCAAACACATTCAAACACTATTCACACACATAAAAGCATCTTCAAAGGCTCTTTTGCAACAGATCTAAGAGGTTTTCAAGGGTTCTAAGGTTCGACAAGGGTTCCTAAGGGTCCGAGACAACATTCTTGGTCTTCGACATCGTGTTGCGAGGTAGGTTTTAGTCCAACGTCTCAATTCTAAACACCCTTTTGCATGCTTGTTTAGAAACTCGACTTTCTATGTAATTTGCATGTAATATTGATTAATAAACAATTTGGCAATTGGAATTAAAAGAAACCTTATGGGATAACTTTAAATTTCATGGGGTTCTAAGAAGCAAAATTCAATGGCCTTATCCACAGGGAATCAGAATATATTGCTGCACGCTCAATGCTGTTCTCAACTGTTGTGGATAAGGAACCAGCTGAAAGATTTTGGTGTTGAATACAATAGTGTTCCAATTTTTTGTGACAACACGAGTGCTATAAACATTCCAAAAATCCAGTTCAGCACTCCAAGACCAAAAACATTGAGATTAGACACCACTTTTTGAGGGATAATGTTGAGAAAGGGTTAGTGGAGATGTTGTTCTGCAAAGTGAGGATCAAATAGCAGACATCTTTAACTAAAACTTTGTGTCGAGAAACTTCTGTAGGTTAAGAGTCCTTTGGGTCAGTTAGATTTTAGTTGTGTCTTGTGTCATAGGTTAATAGATTCTGGACTTGGCTTACATACTTTTCCCTCAATGATTGGCTAGAAATGTCTCTTTTGTATTGTGTGTGTGTATATACCTATGTCGAAATCCTTCAGGTGTTATGTAGATGGCTTGATTTCCTCAAAAGGGTTAAAGTACATTGTGCAAAGAGAAAGTTAATTGATCATATAATTCACAAAAACGAATGTCATGATTCTGTACAGGTACCAGCAAAGGGAAACAGCAGGTCAGCTTTGATATGTTTTTCGTTTGATATTTTCATATTTTTGGGAAATTACTTAGGATATTTTTCTTTTTGGAAAGAAATCTATCTTATTCAGTTATTTTGGCTTGTTGATCAGGCATAAACTACACATGCTTAAATTGAAGTCGGATGAGGTATTTATGGCAAGCGATCATTGCAAAATTAAAATTCGAAATTCTAGTCGTATATTGACTCAATCGGCTATATTCTTCAAACTCTCACTTCTTTGATGATCTCTCTATATATATATTTGCTCTAACCCTTTCATTACAGCTCATAACTCTTCATCACACTATATCTCTTCCCATCTTGTCTCTGTTTTCTACATCAAAAATTCAAATTTCAAAGTTACTGTTCATCAAGCTACTGTTCACTATTCATCTGCGATCATTCGAAACATGGGTAGAAAAAACACACAGGAAGGAAGGGTCGAGGGAGAGGTCAATCTAGTGAGTCATCACTTTCCCAAAGAGTGCAAGAAGAAAACCTTGAACACAACAACTGGAAGTCAAAACCACCGAGTTACCACCATAGACTCATCCAAAAATTCTACTCCCACAAAATTAAACCAAAATCCACTTCTGAAACACCTTCAAAACAAAATTAAACACAAAGGAGATTGTGCCTCATGAGAATCCTACTGAGGGTGGTGGTCACAATCAAGGAACCAGCTCACTCTCAGGGGGAAAAACTTCATGAGACTCAAGAGAATTTAAACCAAGAATTTGAGAAGGTTGTAACTGGTGAAGAGGACGTTCAAATAACTGGTGAAAAGGAAGGGGAACCTGTTGTGGAGCTCTCAGTGAGAGGGAGACTTCGTTCAGCTGTAAAGAAGGAAGTTAAGAAGGAAGAGGAGGAACAATCAACTGGTTCTGAGAGAGGAACCAAAGAGGAAGGCTGCTATTGCTAAACCACCTCGCTCAGTTAGAGGTAAGTCTGTACAATCTCCCTTCACTGGTTCTACTGACTTAGGTGCTAGAGTAGTTTATCTGGGTGTAGAGTTGAGGATGGTTATTTTAATGTGCCTGCACTATTCTAAATATAGGGATTTAATTGAGTATCAAGGATGGATGTTGTTGTTTGATTGTTCTGCTGCTAATGTCTCTGGTGTGAGGGATTTTTATGTTAATCTTAAACAATTGCCGGATAGTCTATTGGGTCTACTGTTGGAGAAGTTGAGGTTAGTTTGTCAGTTTCATCTGTGTCCAGTATGTTGGGAGATTCCTAGGGTTGGGTTTGATAAGTATTAGTGACTGGTGCCAATGTTGGGTAGGGGTCACACTGATGAAATATATGATTTTCTGTTTGGAGGAAAAATGCTAAGAAATATGTTCTTCAAATCTGCTGATCTTAAGGAACCACTGATGCTGGTTTTGCATTCTTTGTGTAACAAAGTTTTGCTTCCTCGAGCTCAAGGAAGGGAACAGTACGCATCATGGAGATGGTACTGATCTACCTGATGATGAAAGAAGATTAAGATAAATCTTCCTTCTTGATGCTCGACCACATCATGAACTGTTATGGTTCATCTCATCACTCTCTGCCTATGGTTCTATATCACTCAATTGATTAAGGATAACAAAGTTAGCCTAAGTGGATCACTGTACCTGTTACAGTGTTCACTAAGGCTATCCTAAAGCAAAAAGGTCTTGATATTGGTGCTGATGTTCTGAGGTTTAAGTTTGAGGAACCAGTGGAGGTTAAGCCACCCCAAAGAAGAAGGCCAAGGCAGAGGAACCAGCTAGTCAAAGTGTTGTTCTAAAGAGAATGGAGAACCAGGAGAAACTCTAGGTAAGTTGATGAAGCTGGTTCAGGGTATTTTAACCTCGTTCAATGCCAAAATCGGTCAGATGGAGAAGGAGCTAGCTGAGACTCATTGCTGTTACTTCTGTTCCTAGATGTCAAAGCTCAGATGGCTTCGGGTATTGGTTCTGTTCCTCCTAGAACTCACGTTTCGGCTTTGGCTGCTGCAAGTGAATTGGTGGTTCCGAGGATTGAGGAACCAGGGGATTATTGATGAAAACAGCACACACTGAGGAAACAAAGGTTGAAGACCCAGCTGATGATGGAGAGGTCGAGGAAGAAGTAGATGATGATGATGATGATGCAGATGATGAAGATGATGATGATGATGCTGGACCCGATGATGAGGAGGAGGAAGAGTAGATGGAGAGGAGTGATGTTGTTTGCTCCTGTTCCCCTCCCCTATTTCTTTGAATTCTAAAATAACTGATTTCGTTGGCCTGTACTTATTCAACCCTATCCATGAACATTTCCTCTATGTGGATTAGGGTCCTTTTGGTTAAACTTTGCTGACTTGTATGGACTATGATCATTTTTGCTATGTGATGCTAAGATTAACTGATTACTCTTTGCAGCATGATACTTGAATGGTGGTTGATGCACTGTGTGGATGAGCACATTTAACAATTTGTGCACATTCCTTTATTAAGAGATTTTTAAATTATGCCAAAAGAGGGAAAAATGTCGAAGTTCAAAGAGCCAAGAATCTAGCTTAGTTCGTTTAGGAACCAGTTAGAATAGCTACTTGTTCATGAGTTTTTTTTTTTTAAGGAACCAGTTAGAATAGCTAACTTGTTCATTGAGTTTTCTTTTTTTAGGAACCAGTTAGAATAGCCAACTTGTCATTAAGTCTTTGTGTCTGCTGGTTGTGCTCAATTTCTTCTGAGTACAAAATTGAAGGTTTCTCTGTTTCTAACTTGTTTAGTTGCAAGAACTTCGATTTAGTTTGTCATCATCAAATGGGGGAATTTATTGAGTCCTTAAGTTGTTAATGATGACAAACCATTACACGAAACAGGATGATTAAGTATGAATATAGTGGTTCTGGAACAGCTAGTTTAGATACCTGTTTCCATAGACAAGTTAATATTTATTGTGAATGCTTGGAACTAAACTTGTTTGTTGCAGGGAACAGCTGATTACATGAAAAAGCTCATTCACTGGTGCAGAACTAGTACGAGCTGTTTCCTTGACTGTTTGATGAAAACAGTCATATATCTTTGTTGCATGTTAACATTGTATATATTGCAGTAATAGATTGATTCTAAGACTTGAAGTGTGGATCCTTTCTAAGACATTCGAGAAAGAAGCTGTGTTCAAAGATTGAAGTAGTTAAAGGAAGATTCAAGTTCTTGGAGATTACATGAAGATTCGAAGAATTGTAACTTAGAGTTTATTTTAAAGGATATTCATGTAATATGCTCTGTAGTTGATTGAATGGTAATGAACTAAGTGTCTTAAGTGTTTTGAGTATGTTATGAATTCTGGTACAAAGCTTGAAACAGAATTCATAACACAACTCAAGGAACCAAGCTGGGGAACCAGTTGTGTTCCTGAATGGAATATTGGCTGCGTTTGTGAAATGGGTTTTTCTAAATATTTAAAAAGATATTTATGAAAATATTTGCAGCTGGAAATATAGATGAATATGTGTATATTGCCTAAAACTTGGAGTAATATCTTGTTCGATCAAAATCTTAGGAATAACGACGAACAGAAAAATACTTTCCATAAAACTAATCTTGCCTTGTTTGGCAAGAATAGATTATGGAACATCGGGTTTGAGTCAAAATACAAAAATATAACATCTATACTTCTATATTCCATAACTCTCTCCACGGATTAAAAAGAGCATAATATTTGAGAGAAAAACACAAAAGCACAAGTCATTACCATTGAGTCATACACGAGCATTGTCGAGCTTAAAACATTCTCTTACTTAGCTTTTAAGAAGTCGTTCATAAGAGAGAAAGATTGCTTTGTAAAGGCATCAATAGAGGGGTTGAAGGCCTGGTGAGTGTTTGTGAGTTCAAACACAAAGTTGGACTTACGAGTGTGAGTCGAGTGCACATTCAGAGTTGAGTGTGGGGTGTGCTGGTTTCCCGGAGTAGGGAAACAGTAAAGCAAGTGAGTTCATTGTTTTTCGGAGTAGATTAATAAAAGAACTTAGGATAGGAGGACGTAGCCAAGAGTTGGGTGAACCTCGTTAAATACTGTGTGTTCTTTATGCTTATTTATTCCGCTGCGTATAGGAACCAGCCAACTGGTTCCTCATTATAAGGTCGAAAGCAAAAAGGAAAAATTGGCTATAGTCAACCATACTCAATTCACCCCTCTTGAGTATTACATAACTTCAAATATTTACAATTGGGGAATTTAGTCCATATTTCACATGAATAACTTCAACTAAAGGAAAAAAACAATAAATTTGTCACTTTATATCCTTTTAAAATTCATATCGATATGGTTAGATACTCCTCTGCAGTTGGACAAATTTAAAATATAGCTTTACCAATACCTCTGACACATGAATTAGGTATTTAAATTTTGCTTTAATTTTAGTTTAATTTTTAGTTTTAAATGCTTGAATTATTTTATGATTGGAAATTGAAATTGAATTATTATTTGATTTTGAGTATTGATATGTATTGGAATAAGTTTTTGAATTTGAATATGTACACTTATTGAGTTTTGAATTGAATTGAAAATATTGTTTAATTGGTTTAGAGTTTAAGCTTGTGAAGTTTTAATATTATTTAATATGTATGTGAATGTATGTTTTAATATGATGTATGTATGTATGTATATAAATGTAGTAGGCATATGTATGAATGTATGTTAATCAAAATTTATCAAAAATTATTTTCCCTTGTCAAAAAATTAAAATAAATTTAAAGTGATCATGACTCATCATGAAAATAATGCATTACCAGTAAGTGGTTGAGCTTTGACTCATCACTTGAATTTTGTTTGAAATCACGAAATGTGGATGTTCGTTGAAAATCGGGTGAGAGAAAGCTCATAAAAAATCACTTAAATATATATACACGTGTATCACAGGAAAGGCTTTAAGAAGAATTAAGAAAGGTTAAAATAAGATAGGAGTGAAAACATTGATGGATGTTTGAATGCTTAACTGATTTTTTTAATGGCTTAGAAGGCTTAATCGAAATGAAAAGGAAGAGCGTGAGTGGATGTACAATAGATGCCATCAGACCGCATACTTTGGAATGAGTTCGTCGAAGGGGTGATGAAGTTTGTTGCCTTCACTCAACAGCACCCCAGCTCAATCGTGGGTCAAAATAAGATGTCCGTGAGCTAGGTGTAAAAACTTGAAATTTTTGATGCGCCCGAGTTAAAGGTACATTTGTATAAGAAGGGGTTCATGGATCATTACTATGAATGTTATGTACGGTGAAAAGGGCGATATAGGGTCCACCGTCGTCTCTTATTGAGCCGAAATCCTTACCGGGAAATGTTGTCGATGCTATTGGGAACAACGTGGACCAATCACTTCTTAAGGAGGCAAGTTCTACCGAAGAAGAACCAAATGCGGAAGCCAAGATGTTCTTCGAGTGCTCAAGGCAACCGAGCAGCCGTTGTATGATAGGGGAACATCTCGTGTTTGGAGATGGCTTCTAGAATGATCAATATGAAGTCGAGTACAACTTGCCACACAGGTGCGTAGATGGTTTCGGTCATTGTTGAGTGATGCACTCCTAACGACCTAAAAAAACTAAGTGTAACACCTACTACGACACAAAAAGGTACTCAAGGGATTAGAGCTTACTCACGAGAAGAATACACTCATGCCCTAATGATGTATGTTGTACTGGAAGGACGATGTCGAGCTTGATAAGTGTCGTCATTGCGGGTAGAATTGGTACAAGAAGACTTCGAATGACAGTTTGGTTCCTGCAAGCTTTTGTGTGTACTTCCAATAACACCACGATTGCAAAGGATGTTTGCCACCAAAACATTACTGAGTCTATGACATGGCATTCTGAAATCGTCGAGGACAAGGGAACATGGCTCACCCAAGTGATAGCAAAGCTTGGAAGCACTTCGACACGACCTTTACAGACTTTGCATCCGAGCCTCGAAATGTTAGACTTGGGTTGTGCACGGATGGTTTTTCCGTTTTCGGAAGTTTGGAAAGCAATACTCTTGTGGCCTGTTTCTCACACACCTTACAACATGTCACGGGACATGTGCATGAAAAAACCTTTCATTTTCCTTTGCTTACTTATTCCTGGGCCCAAAAATCCGAAGAACAACTTGGATGTCTACATGCAACCATTGATTGAGATAAACTGAAGCAGCTGTGGTCAGTTGGGTCCTTGACATATGACATCTCAAAAAGCAAATTTTCAATCTTCGCGCAGCCGTGTTGTGGACTATCAGTGACTTCCAGCATATGGTATGTTGTCAGGTTGGACCATTTTATTTCGTTAATATTTATTTTTATTTATTTTTATATTACATTTACGGAAAAAAATAGGTGAACGCACGACCATTTATAAAAAAAAACGGGGATAGCATTTAAGCGACCGAATAATCGGTTGCTAATTATTATTTCCCTCCATTATTTTAAGGAATAACTAATTAGCAACCGAATTTTCGGTCGCTAATTAGTTTTTCCCTCCAAAAAATGGAGGGAAATTATA
Organism: Bassia scoparia; assembly: GCA_008642245.1. Classification (NCBI taxonomy): domain Eukaryota; kingdom Viridiplantae; phylum Streptophyta; class Magnoliopsida; order Caryophyllales; family Amaranthaceae; genus Bassia; species Bassia scoparia. The sequence continues at coordinate 23,826 of SNQN01001965.1, read as the reverse complement.
ATTAGCGACCGAAAATTCGATCGCTAGTAGCAACCGAATTTTTGGTCGCTAATTTTTTCCTCGTCAATTTTTCCTCTAATTTGTCAGTCAAAAATCGGTCGCTAATTAGCCAGCAATCGATTTTCGGTCGCTAAAATTTTTTAGCAATGAGGGAAAAGGCGACCAACATTAGCGACCGATTTTCGATCACTAATGTCGGTCGCCCGCGCAACTTTTTCTTATTGTGGCTTGCATGCTGTCTCACAACCATAATATGCTTTACTAAAGACCTGCAATTTCGTGGTTCACGCCTAATAAGATAATCGTGGACAACCGGATATAGGCTCCTGGAATACGGAATTAACAACACATGCCACAACAAACTAGACACTATTTGCATAGTATTCTGTTAAACAACCCACTAGTAATATTGCATGCTTAGGGTTTAAAACGGAAACCAGTTTGTTGTTGTCTTTCGGACAATGAACTCGCAATAACTGATAGAGGCCGCTAGATGTGGGGGTGTTTGTGCACTACTTCACCATTACCCTTGTCCCCTATCCAGACCTTTGGTGCACTACAAGACATGGAGCCCTTCACCTTGCTTTATGCAATTATATGCAAGGCTTAAAACGGGTTCCGCAGCCTTCCAAAAGAAGTGCGGTGGCGACTTCCTCCTACTCATTTCGAGTATAAACACACAACTCCAGGCATACTCACAATATGCAAAAGCAAGAATTCAATTCTAGCAAACAAACCGAGCCGCCCTTAAATTGTACCCCCAGAGYAGAGGGATCGAACCCAGTCCGGCCCGGTGAAGCCCCGGCGCCCGTACAAGTGCAAAAGGTGCCTTAGGCATCAACTCATTACCCTTCCCATCATCAATGAGCTCCAACTCTCGGCACCTACAGAAATTCTTCATGTCTTCCCTCGCATTGACAGTGTCAGACATTTCATCTTTCACGTCCATGACGGTGTGGATGAGCTGCTCGAAGAAGTTCTTCTAAATATGCATGACTTCTAACTTGTGCCAAAGCAGCAAATCCTTCCAATACGGCAGATCCCACAAATAAGATGGCTTATCTCATTCCATTTTCTTCTTCTTCAATTACATCAAAGCATCAGGACCATCAGTTKCTCTTGGTAAGTCCTTCACAATCTGCCACAGTTCCTCAGCTGACATGATATGAGGAGCCGAGTCATTTTCAACTCTATTCTTGCATAAAGGTGTCTTATTATTTCGGAACGGGTTGTGGAATCTAAGAACTGACGATGACAATCAAACCATGATACTTTGCCACCATGTTTTAGCAAAAAGGCCTTGCTTTTCTCCATGCAATATGGACACGCCTTAAAACTAAACGGATTCCAACCTGACGACATACCATATGATGGAAAGTCACTGATAGTCCATAACACAGCTGCTCGAAGACTGAAATATTGCTTCTTTAAGATGTCATAAGTCAAAGACCCAATAGCCGTAGATGCTTCAGCTYATCAATCAAAGGTTGCATGTAGACATCCAAGTTGTTCTTCGAATTTTTTGGGCCAGGGCTAAGCAAGGAAAGCAAAATGAAAGGTTTTTTTATGCACATGGATGGTGACATGTTTTAAGGTGTGCTGAGAATAAGCCAACAAGAGTATTGCTTTCCAAACTTCCCGAAAACGAAAAACCATCCATGCACAACCCAAGTTTGACATTTCGAGGCTCGGATGCGAAGTCCGTAGAGGTCCTGTCCAAGTGCTTCTAAGCTTGACTGTCACTTGGGTGAGCCATGTTCCCTTGCCCTCGACGATTTTCAGAATGCCATGTCATAGACTCAGCAATGTTTCTAGTGGCAAACATCCTTTGCAATCGTGGTGTTATTGGGAAGTACACCAAAAAGCTTGCGGGAACCAAACTGTCATTCGAAGTCTTCTTGTACCAATTCGACCCACAATGATGACACTTATCAAGCTCGGCATCGTCCTTCCAATACAACATACATCCTTACCGACATGCGTGTATCTACTCGTGAGGAAGCTCTAATCCCTTGAGTACCTTCTTTGTGTCGTAATAGGTGTTACACTTGGTTTTTTGGGTGGTGGGGAGCGCATCACTCAACAATAACCAAATACCATCTATGCACCTGTGTGGCAAGTTGTACTCACACTTCAAATTGATCATTCTAGAATCCATCTCCAACACCCAGATGTTGCTCCCATCATACAATGGCTGATCGGTTGCCTTGAGCAACTCGAGGAACATCTTGGCTTCCGTATTTGGTTCTTCTTCAGCCGAAGTTGCCTCCTCAAGAAATGATTGGTCCATGTTGTTCCCAAAAGCATTAACAATCATTTCCCGGTAAGGATTCGGCTTAGTAGGAGACGAGGTGAACCCTCTACTCGCCCTTTCACCGTGACAWATATAACCATTTATAGTAGTTCGGAATGAACCCCTTCTTATACAAATKTACCTTTAAGTCGGGCACATCCAAGTACTTCAAGTTTTTACACCGAACACACGGACATCTTATCTTGTCCCTATCATTGAGCATGGGTGTTGTTGAGCGAAGGCAACAAATTCATTCACGCCTTCGATGAACTCATCTCGAAGTTTGCGGTCCTTATCTTGTCTGTTGTACATCCACTCAYGCTCCTTCCTTTTCATTTTGATTAAGCCTATTTTAAGCCATTAACAAAAATCAGTTCAAAGCATTCAAACATCCTTCAATRTCTTCACTCTTATCTTATTTTAGCCTTTCTTAAGTCTTCTTAAAGCTTTTTTATGTGATGCACATGTATATATTTCGGTCGGTATTAAACATATGTACATGTTTTTCTTGAGTGATGATATAACAATAAATAATAAAATGTGTTCTTATTTTTTTAAGAACAAGAAATTAAATTCTTACTTTCTCAATTTTTACATTGACTATTTTGGCGTTTTCTTCTTTCATCTTTCAATCAAAACATTCAAACCCTTTTCTTAATTTCTTTTCTTTTACTCCTTCTTCTTCTTCTCATTAGTAGAAAAAAGTTCAAAAGCTACGGTTATTTAGGGCTCAAAAGCTGCGGTTTTGAACCACAACTTTTGGGCCCGTAGCTTTTGATAAAATGCCTCAAAAGCTGCGGTTTTAGCCTAAAAACCATATCTTTTGACTACTCAAAAGCTGCAATTTTTAGCCTAAAACCGCAGCATTTACCCTATACCTAACACCTTATATCATACTAAATGTTGCGGTTTTGCTTTTGCTGTTACGTACAGTAACCACTTTTGCTGTATAATATTTTTGGCATGAATCTTTTTTGCTACGTACAGTGCTACTATAACTTTTTTTGGAAGTATTTTGTTTGTAGTTTTCGTATAATAACCAATCTATACAATAAAATTTGATTGAGAGATTGAGAAAAATTTTAAAAAAAATTACATTGATATATATTGATTACATAAATAATTACAAAGGGATTTTTCCTCATATACCCCTGACTTTAAGCCTAATAACCCATATACCCCCGTGTTTTTAGAAACGCCTCATATACCCCTGACATCAGATATAATAGCCYAAATACCCTTAATRAGCCAAAAAACSGTTAAGTTTTTAACACCGTTAGTCTTTAGGCCAATTAATTCACTGATTAAAATAGTTTTTCAATTAAACCCCCTAATTCACTCATCTTCCTCCTTCCTCCTTCCTACCACGACCACCACCATCATCCATTCTTCTTGTTTCAACCACCACCACCATACCCATCATCCCTTCTTCTCACTTCAACCACCACCATCATCCCTGCTGCACTGTGCATCCTCTCACGCCGATTATGTCGTGTTTTTCCTTTACTTACCACCCTTGACTTCGATGCCACCCATATACGTCATTGTTTTGACCATCCCTCTGGTATCCAACACTTCCCCTCGTTTGTCTCCTTTGTCAATGTTGTCCTCTGTTCATCCCAATCTCAGAGCCTCACAAAGTTTAGACTTCAAGTGGGTGTGGATTTTTTCATCAAGAACAACTAGGACTGCCATAGTATTGACACTAATTGTTTACCTGATTTGAAATCTTCTCAAGTTAACGATTGGATCTCTTTTCCATTAACCCGTCTTGGCCTTACTGAACTCRACATCCGTCTACCCATCAACGAACCAGGTGATGCTCAGCTACCCCCTGAAACTTTCACTTGCAAATCTCTGGAGGTGTTGATTTAAATTGGGTTTAATTGGGTTTTGTTGTTGTGCTTGTTGATTCTAATTGATTTTAATTGGATTTTAATTAGGTTTTAATTGATGGAGATTGAAGATGAATTTAATTGATGGAATCGTGAAATGGAGATCGAAGATTGAATGCGAAATCGTGAAATGGAGATTGAAGATGAAATGCTAATTTTAATGCTCGTGAAGGTTGAATGCGAAATCGTGAAATGGAGATTGAAGATGAAATGCTGATTTTACTGCTCGTGAAATGCTAATTTTAATGCGAAATGAAGATGGAATCGTGAAAGATATGGAGGCATGGCAGGTTGAAGATGGGGCATGGCAGGTTGGAGATAAAGCTATGGAGGTTGAAGATGGGGCAAATTAATTTCTTTTTAGAGTGTTTAAGGGTTAAATAAGTTAATTAAGGGTTATAATTAAGTGAAAACTAATCCTCATTAAGGGTATTTGGGCTATTTTGTCTAATGTGGGGGGTATATGAGGCGTTTCTAAAAACACGGGGGTATATGAGTTATTAGGCTTAAAGTTAGGGGTATATGGGGAAGAATCCCTAAAATTAAACATCACATGAAAACTACTTTAATTGCTACAACATAAAAATAAAATAATAGTACATAAAAAAACTTAATTACTCATAATAAATCTCAACAATAAAAACCAAAAAACATGAACGAAGAACTTTAAAAACATAAAAAAAAAATTCGGAACTCTTTATAGATCTGAAAGAGGAAATCGATGAGATTGGTCACGCTAACTGGCTACTATTTACTCTTCTTCCGTACCTACAAATAAGATTGAAGAAAAAATAACAAAACAATCAATTTAAAGCAAATAACACAAAAGTAAAAAAACTGAAAAAACCCAGATTAAAATAAAAAAAAACACTGCAATAAAAATTAAACAATTTATAAAGATTGAAAATAAGTAAGAAAAAGCAAAAAAAAAATATTCAAGAAAATAAGTAAGAAAATCACAGAAAAATTGCTAAAAAGACCAAACGAAAATCTAAAATTAATCAGAAAATTGCTAAATAAACCAAACGAAAATAAGTAAGAAAATCACATAAAATCTTAACGTATAAAAAATATCATACAATCTGGAAAAATAAAACTCAAAAAATCACAAAAATTATTGGAGATTAGTTACCAAATTGGGACAAAATCAAAATAGTAGATCTAATGTGCGAATTAATTAGAAAATTAATAGGAAAAACACCAAAAAATAAAATTGAATAAAAAAACCCTAAAAAATCCAATTTTGATGAAGAACTTACCTTGAGTTGTGTGGCGGAAGTGGAGCATCGTGGCGAGTCGAAGCAGCACGGCGCGGCGAGGGTGGGCGAGGCGTGGCGCGTCGCTGATGGGGTTGGCAAGGTGTGGCGTGTCGCGGATGGGGTTGGCGAGGCGCGTCGCGGTGCGGCGAGGGTGGGCGAGGCGTGGTTGGAGTGGAAATAGGAGAGATAAAGCCAGAAGTGGAGAAGTTTTTTTTTGTGAGTTGAGGAGTGAAGAAGATGGAGAAGGTTGAAAGAGGAGAAAGACAGTGAGGAGTGGAGAAGATGGAGTGAGAGACGGTAAGAGGAGAGAGAGTGATTGAGGGTTAGGTTTAGGTGTAAGGGTGAGGTTTGTTTATTTAATAAGGCCGAAAATGAGAGTTGGGCTTTGTAGCTGGGCTTCTGCTTTGATGGTCTATTTTAATATTGAGTGAGGTGTGTTAAAAGTTGCGATTGGCCCAATAATCGCAGCTTTTGTGGTGGTGTTGTGCAAAATTTGTAGAAATGCATAGTCAAAAGCTGCGGTTTATGTAACAACTGTAACTTTTTAACCCTCAAATGTTGCSGTTTTTACATAACCCAGCAATTGAGGCGCAACTTTTGTCTATTTTTCTACTAGTGTCTTCTTCTTTTTCATGGCTTACAACATAAGATAGTAGTCAAACTMCCATCATTCATCATCATGAAATCACATCATCATCATCATCATCACCATCATCGTTGTCTGAATCTTTGGTTCATTCTCTTGCAGTTATACACAATTCTTCTACTTTATCAAGATCAGTAAGTTTATTTACTTCATTATTTTTTAAATATTTTTATAATGATTTACATTACTAATGTAACAGGATGAATCAAGGATTTTTTTTAATTAAGAAATTAAGTTGATTTTCTTGAAAATGATGATTAACCTTCCTAATATTATAGTCTTACCTTAATTTAAGACAATCATAGTGCAAGTTTTCCTTAAAAAATTCCACTAGAATCTTATCCTACTATTTTAGTAGCTTTCTATATTTATTTTGATTAATTTCTCTCATTTTGATTCTTGTTTAATTTTATGTTCATCCTTTTTTTTAATCTTTTTATATCGTCGTATATATATACTTCTTCTGTAGCTAAATGTTTGAAACCAACCTATAGGAGGAGAAAAGGCAAAGAAAGATGTTGAGATTGCGAGAAGAAATCGAGAAAGTTTTAATGGGAAGAAAGAAATACGAAATGGTTGATAATAAGGAATTAGAGCTTACCAAAGCAAGATCTTTGATTAAGGAAGCATTTCAAAGTGGAATTAATTCCAATGTTTCTGTTGAAAATGATGCTAATTTTGTGCAACTTCAAGCCAACATTTACAACAATTGCCTTCGCCTTTCATCGGTAACACTATGTTCTCTATTATTTTATTTATTTATTTATGTGACACGTGTCGAAGAGTATAAATACTACTTCGTATATGATAGAGTATAAATATTAGTCCGGACTAAATACTAGTGAAATTGTGGAGTGGTGTAGCTTGATTCGTAATTGCTCGAAATGTCTAATTAGACGGGATTGTA
>SNQN01001964.1:38936-82369 GCA_008642245.1 Bassia scoparia | reverse complement strand
TTTTTTCGTGAGAACAGGAATTAAATAAAAATTAGGAAAAAAGCTTTCGTTGCGTTCCTTCCCTCACCCCACCTGTCAACCCGACGTTGGCAGCTTCACCTCCTTCTCGACGCCATCATTGGACACCTCCGGACTAGGAAACTCAAGACTAACTTCCTCTCATAATACTCACCACACAGACTTCAATTCGAAATAAAGTCACAAAAAATTGCTCAAAATAAATCAATTGATTATGCCCCCCCCCGGTTATCTCTCTTCAATCAACAGAAGGCTTGGATCGATCACAAATTGACACAGTACGGGCCAGATTTCAAAAGATCTATCAAATTCGAAGCGCGTCGTCTATATTTCACCCCCTGAGTCACAGACTGGCCACGAGAGACATAACACCATATCCCCCAAGACTTCAGCCAATTGAACCCCAACTATATTAAACTTCTCATTGCTTCAGGAACCCTCCCCCATTGTCAAACTAAACTAAATAAAAAGTGACTTCACTGCAAGCACGAAATATCCTTATGAGATGTTCTTTTTAAGATAAGCAAAAAAAAAACAGCCACAGCTAAGACTACTGTACACGACTTAAACACCTTGCCTTTCCAGAACGAGCACATTTGATGACTACGACGATAGTAAACGTTGTCGCGGTCTGAACCGACCGCACACTCTCAAAACTTATTAACACCGATACACTACCCTATACACGTATATAGTAGCGTAAAGGTCGCATCAGTGGGAGGAATCAAAAAGCCGTCTAATCGAATCCTTACTGCTTGACCAATCCGCCCTCCACATCTTTCGCAAGGGGACAATTCTGTTATTCCCCAAGACACTTAGTAATGAACAACACTTGAAAGAAGGTTGGGGAAAAATACTCTAAACACTGGGGACACTAGTGTCTCCCCTCATATAAGGATTCAAGCCATTCAAGTTGTGTGTTCTACTCCATCAAAGTGATCTCCATGGTTTTGAAAATTGTTAATTCATTTCGACAGTCAATTACCCTCTCAATCCAAGTTCAACGACAGTCCTCTCAGCTCCCCCTTACTCGACATTGCACATCAGAATCAAACAATGCCCAAGTCAATCTCCATTCCCTTGCAAGCGGTAATAATTAAGCCTTTCACCCCAAAACACTGCGGTGGTCAAATCCAAAGCAAGAGGTTGAAAATCATCCATCAACCGGCAACTAGTCATTGGACCGAGACAATTATTCATTTGCATTGAAATACCTACTAACGGTTTCTTAACTCTCAAGCTACTACACACTCCAAACTGCATAGACTTGCACTAACAGAAAACAAAGGAAAACATGATATAAGAGCCTTAAAGGAAAGGTTGTATAAAAAGGGTATCAAAGCAACTACTTAAATCTCTCCATCACAAGCAAAACAACACAAAACAATCTGTAGCAAAAGACCCAACGCAAAAGTCATTCATACCACAAATACTTGCAAAACCGAAATTCAAAGCATAACATATAGTACAACAGAAACTGGAATCTAAGTAAGAATAGAATTACCTCTAATTTTAGCCGTCAAAGACCTATAACGCCACTTCTCCGCTTTTTCCGCAAGCCAGAGATTCTAAGGCGAACTGAAAGATTTTAAGCACTCTCTCTGGTGATTCGAAGAAGCAGAAGAAGGTGAAAAGAAATCTGATTACTTCTCTAACAATGTTGCCTCAACCTCATCTCTATTGCTCGCTTAATTTTCTACTCCTCCCTCACAAACCTGTATAATACCAAGCCCAATACAGTCGCTTATATTGCAGTTTTCATTACTTATTTACTGTGCTTCAAACTTCCCTCAAGTCCACAATCAATAGTCAACGTCAACGTCTGGAGGTTACCGTGGCGTGCGCAAACGCTCTTGCCGACCCGCACATGCATGGGAAGACGCCCCGCTCAAAGGAGCGCGTGTGGAGGAGGCGCGGATGCGCCCTAAAATGCTTCTAGAAGGAACTCAGGCGGACGGTGTCCGCCGCGTGCGCACCACTGCGTACCCCAATTGGTTTTGGAAGTGAGGTCGTCTCTGTACAAGCACGTGACGATGCGCGGGCCGTGTGCGTTGCCCATGGGACGCACGTGCGGCGCCCGCGGCAGCAGGACGGCACATGCGCCACCTAAACCATTCTGGAGTGAAGGTTTCCTCCAGCGGTCCCATGGCACAGAGCGGGAAAGAGCGACACGCGTGCACCTAGGTTTAACTGAATCAAAGATACAAAAAGCCTACGGGTCGTAAGAAGATGTTAGAGCAAACGATCAAGTGCTTAAGGCTCAACCAACAACCACAACAATACAAGCTTCGAAGCTTTAAACCACCATGTGCACATCTAGAGCACTTGCATGAGCTTCACCTTGAAATTGAGTGTAAAAAGATCGAAAACGGAGAGAAAACTAAAGAAAACAAATAAAACCACTTTAAAACAACAAAGCTTTGCAAAACTACAAGTGAAACCTAACAAAAGTATCGAATTGATATCGAAACACCATAATGGCCAAAATAAGGAAGAAATAACTTGGCCTAAATCTGAGCTGTTTGCACTTAATAATAGGCTGTTCCCACGTGTTTTTTTCGCCCTTTCTGTTCCTATCTCCACATCGTATCTCTTATCCCTATCAGATGACCCCACGGACCTAATTTGGCATTAGCACTTACTTCGTTCGACGACGACACTATCGCAGAGCCCGCCCCACCATCACGGCCACTTCACATACGTCTTACCCCCCCTCAACTAGTCCCCGCCCACTTTTATAAACAAGCCATGCACTACTAACCAAAAATCCTTTTCCAGTTGTGTTGTCCAATTCACTACTTGGCCTCTCCCTCGCTTCACTTGACAATGCTCCAATACCCAATGAAGTCAGCACTTCACTCTGTCACTTCCGGATTGCCCATTACCGCTCGACTTTGCCGGCCGCTGAGCTATACACACATCACCGTCAAATGACAAGACAATCGAGGCTTGGACTTTGTGTGAATAAAAGGCCTTGTTGAGAAGGCTCTGAAGGCTTGCAAACTTCTCATGATATTAAACTCGAATCTTATGAAGGAAAGTTCCTATGCTTGGCAAATTTGAGGAGAAATCCATTGATGATTCCTATAATTCGGTATTCCAAGGTCTGACCTAATATGCCCTTCGTTCGTCGAGAGGAGGCTACCTCATTTCACCATGATTTCACCTTGGCCTTGTGACCTATATCCCATTGTGAGATTTTATGGAACCAACCGGACTATCACTCCATCCACAGGAAATAACATTTCTCCTATTCAAACCAACTTTTTTTTCACATTTCCAAACATTTTCCCATGTTTTTTTCAAACTAATTCTAATAGAGGCTTCACCCACTGCGAAATCATCCAAGACCTTCATGTGGCCTCATCATACTCAAATTATGCTCATAGGCAACGGTGAAAGTTCCTGGACATTACTGTAGGACGTGGGCCGCCCCACTAGCGTTTAGCGGATCGCGCGGCTTCTGTTACTACCATCGAGAGCGTTGCTTTCTGGCCCTTGACGCCCGGCATCCCGCACGTGAGTGCGTTGGTGTGTTGTCGAGTGAGGGAAGTCGCACCGTGCCTTAGAAAGGTTATTCGGACGCCGAACTATTAGTGACCAACAATAGCCCACGTCCAATCAGTTACCAGTCGTGGAGTTCGGGAGACATGGTACGATCAGATCTGAAATACAATTCGCCCGCAATGTAGCCGCCTCTACTCCAGTCTCATTTCGTTACTTCCATTAGCACGTTTATGAAAAATGAACACATATACGTTTTTAGCACACCTTAGAGCGTTCTAACCCTAAAGAAATTACTATGAAAGTGAGATGTTTCTATTATTGCACAGGCTACCTAACCTTGAATTGTGACCACCTTCTGTATTAATCAGTTAAACGGTGCTTACTAAACGAATTGTCATAGTTAATCTGACTTTTAACCCAGTGATTCACATAATTTCCCCCCCGGTCTCTTGTTTAGCCAAAATATATTCCAACTCCCTCCACTCACCAAACTTGACAATCATTGAGTATATGACACTTTCGGCATCTATATGTACAACAATTCTCTACCCTAAATTTGAAACACACAAACAGTTAGTTAAACAATCGAGGAATCTTCCGCCAATTGAATCGGCTATTACCAAGGCAAATCAAACATGTTAATAGAATCAAATAGATGAAAACTTGGAATCAAGACATCCACAAAACAAAACGACGAGATCATAACAAGAACGATTGCAAAATGCACAAACAGAAAAGAATTATTCCATAGGTTAACCTGACTAAAACCCTAAGATAATAAAATGCATGAATAATAAATAATTATTAATATTAAATTAAAAAATACATATTCTCATACGCATATCCACAAGCTTTATGTAGCCAAAGTATAACCATGCAGTAACATAATCAAGCATTAGAAGCGTTGACTCCAAATTACCTTCATCAGTTGTTAGGAAGAGAATCGTAGCAAACGCAGGCTTGGCGAGACTGCAAGGTCACAAGCAAAAAGGCAGCGGCAGAAACGAAGAAGAGATTGTTAGTTTGACAAGTAGCGCAGGTGGCGCGGTTTGAGAAACAACGAACATAGACATGGCAAACGCTAATCGAAACGAAGGAACGCTAGACGACAATGAACAAGTCGAGAACAGCGCAGCGGGCAACGCGAGCAACACAGGGCGCGAGGGCAGCAACAACAACAAGCGATGCACAGCAAACACAGGACGAAACGAGAAAAACAACATGAAAACATGGAAACTCTATGAAACTACATCATTTCATGGCGTATTAAGTCGGATTCATAGTTCGTATTAATCTAATGCACAACAACATAACGAACAGGCGTCAAGCAGGCGCGAGTTTCGATATCTGAGAAGTTGAATGCATACGTGGTTCAAGAGCAGTAGTATGATATATTTGTTGTTGTGTGACGAGAAGTATGTGTATTGCAATGTGCATGGAGAGAGTTGAATAGGTCAGCGCTGAGCAAGGGAGTGAGTTTCTAATTAATAAAATGAAAATGATTATTATTAAAGTGAAGATTGATAATTATTTAACTAATATAGGTAACAACAAATGAAATATTAATATCATCATATAATTGTTTAAATATATTAAAATAAATATTTGTAACCAAATTTATTTGATGTTACTTTTAAAATTTATTGTAACCAAATTAATTTGCTGGTACAAACACATATATGTAACCACTTTTAAATGTGTTGATTACAAAAAAAGTAATAGCAACAAACAATGAGATGATGGTTACAAATAAGGTACTGTGTGTACAATCTTTCCACTATTTATGCATAAAACCTTTTAAACATCCAAAAAACATAGTCAACCTACTAGTGGTATATCATAGATTACCAATATTCCAGAGTGAAAACTTCTTTATTTTCAATACGTCTAGCACTCAAAATATTTTATACAAAATTAACATTACTTAAACTGTAAAAAAGACCTCGTTTTGTATACATCAATAGTTCGCAAATAAGTTTATTCACCTAAAACATGATATGAGATCTTCAAACCCCTAAACTCTTGAAATTAACATCTGAAATTCTGACTGTTTAGAGAAGGTTAAGCTTACATACTCAACAATAGTTTATAAAACAATTTTCTATCCAAAACATGCATTACCCTTAAAATCTCAAAACGTTCCACATATAATCCAAAACTTAAATTTTGTTAAAGTCTTAAAAATCAACTTTTATGTTCATACTATTCAATATCTTAACAATATAATTAATCTTTACCCTTTTAAACATGAAATTCCCATTTAAAGCAACTCCACACTAAATTTTATCAGCTCAACAATATCGTAACTTTGTTTTCAGAATTTAGGATTGTCAACACTACTTAATCAGTCAGCAATCATAGACAATTATACTCAAGAAGTAATAGTGCCAAATATTTTGATATAAAAATCTTCAAGATAAACTAACGAAAACTATGAGTCCGCATGAAAAAAAGAAGTTAAAAAGGAAAGATGGTAGTGACCAAGAGCGTAATTGTCTTGTTGGCAGACTTGATAGTCAATGCAATGGGGACGGAGCCACGGTTGGCAGCGGTAAACGTGCCTAAAAATCCGATGTTCCATAGTTAATCTGAATATTAAATGATTCCTATTTCCGGTTTGTTTAGCAATAATATGTCAATTTAGAGTGTACACCAGCGCATGACAGCGCAAAGCATATGAAGAATATGCAGCAGCAGGCACAAACACGCAATGAACTTCCGCAAGCAAAACAGCGAGGACAACTGCAACTGCATGTAAAGACACAAAACCCGACTCGGTCTAGCGGCCTCCCTAAAACCTACCGTGAGCGCCTTACAGATGAGAAGAGTAGCCGAGTTGACGACATCAAGCAGACACACAAGAGGTTAGCAATAAAAAAATGACGAAAGTGTCTTAACGCACTTGAATCGGTACAGCAGCGACAACAGCAGCAGGTCGCGACCCCACGTTGTTATCAAAAGACCCACAAAAATAAAACCAAAAGTTCTAGCTAGACTTCATGCTTTCCTCTCTCTCTTGTTTTTGTGAATGGAAAACAGAAGCGACACAAATCATGAAATCAGTGGAATTACAAGTGAATTGATTGAGTATTGTAGTGAATAAGAGTAACCCTATTTTAATTAAGCATAAGGGATATTATAATAAATAGTAATTATTTATTAGTTAATTGCAAATAAAGAATAGAATATAAGAAGCCTTGAAATCGACAATATATTATTTGTTTCTAAGTATATGAGATGACAAAATTTTTGAGGCAAAATATAATAAAGTTTAATAAAAAATGTAAACGTTCATTAACAACGTATTCGATAATAGTGTTGAAATATAATAAACTAATGATAATCAATAATAATCAGAAATATATGGGAGAATTTGACGAGGACATACATAAAACATAACAACTCTCTCTGGACAAATGAGAACCCCTAGATGTCCTATGCATGCTCGTAAACATATATATAATATCTCAACCAACTGATTTTGATGCGGAAATTTAAATGTTGGATGTTCCAAGGATATACATATTAACAGTTCTTTATCTCAATATATCAATAAAAGTAGTGAAAGCATTATGTATTATGCCCAAATATCGATATAGATACGAGTAGAGTGTCAGAGTCTCCTACGTTAAGGAAAATCAGCACCCCTCACCAAATCCAATCCGAAATTCGAATTAATATGATAAGTAACAGTAGATTCACTCTCGTAAAAGAGTTTTGTACTTCAGCTTTTAAGACATACTACGAAGCTAATGGATAATATTTCGACGAACCTCCTTAAGTATTTCAATAGGATTACGTGACTTTATATATCATACTCTATTCTATTGTCGTTATTTATTGAGATCAATCAATAGGCGCTACACTCCCCCATCTCTAAATATATATTATGTGTATATTTTAGCATTTGGTTCACATCATCAATCAAACACCATTACGTTGATAGTATGAATGAACTTGCATAACTCTTTCTGACACTCCAGCTAGGAAGTTCCTCTATGTGTGTCGTATTCCAGAAATCATATGAACTATATCAGAAGTCGGAGAAATGTTCGCTAGTGAGAGGCATCAATCCTTAAATGAAGATAATATCAGAAACCGCTTGATATGAGATGCTCTTCGATTCCTTGAAATAGCTCTACCAATGGTTCATTATGTACATGAAGCAATCTCCAGTAACTATCTATGAATGACCAATATGAGACCTTATGTGTTTTTTGTGTCCCAAGTATCCAACTCTGGTCTTTATGTTTTGTATAATGAAGTGTGCCTCGTAGAGTTGCTCACTTCTTTTAACATGATATGCTCTTGTTATTAATTCCACGATTGTGGGGTCTGTATTGTTGATTATTTCTTCTCTTCTAGTCTGCTCTCTTTTCTGAGATTCCCATCTTCCTCTACTGTTCCATGCCAAACTTTTTCTTTTGTCATGCCCAACATCATGCAACTGACGTACTTTGAGGCTTCTAGAGGAAGGATGTAGTTACTTCTCTTGCCTTCTTTTATGCGCAAGCCTTCTTCAGCATGTCCATGCTCTGCTTTCATCTATATTCTATTCGAAATCTGGGTTCCTCTGCCTTACCGATTTGTTTGAAGGGGCGTCCCATTCCAATCCTCGACTAGAATTATCTAGTCTCTCTGTGGATATAGGCATTTGAAGGTCTTATTGTTGAACGCGTTTGTCGTAGCTTCTTTACTTTTCGTTTCCTCAATTAAAGTGCTATCTAGCGCTCCATGATTTATGATGAGTAATAAGTTATCTCTCTTCTTCATTGAATTTATATTGTTGGGAGGTGCTGCACCACTTTGGCTAACCCGTTTAAAGGGAATCGGAAATATTGTTGCACCACGTTGCTTATTGTCAGGCTTGTGGGTCAGAAGATGTTTATAACATGCCAAAGTCTCTGTGGTGTGCTTTAGGTGATCTCACATCAACTCGAAAATGCTTGAAGTATGAGTATACGTAACTTCCTCTTGAGTGTGAGTTGCTCACTAATAAAATTAAACAGAAAGGATCGTGATGTCTCGATGAGAGGAAAGTCACTCGGTGCTAACTCTCCCCCTCGTCCTTTGGGGACGGGGTACCCTCGCTTCTAGCCTAAGTTACTGGAGGTTCGCAGCGCATCGTTCATGTGTAGGGGACACGGCACCTCTGGTGGCTTAGGAATACTGAGGGCTGACTTCTCTGGCTGGTATGATTGACTTGTCGTGGTATGATGTGTATTTCTTATCGCACTTCCGTTAGAGCGCTAGTAAGACTCCGATCGAATAGCTCAGGGTATATTCGGTTCTCACGGTGGCAATAACTAGTTCGTAGCTATTGCGAAGTTCAATGAGTGTTTTCTACGTCCTGATCATGAGTCGCTTGGCTTAAGCTTTACTACAGACTCGTTTCCTTTCAGGATCTCCTAACATCTGTATCTGTGCTCTTCTCTTCTGCTTCATACTAGATGGAGCGGCAGCCGCTGTACATATACTGCCCATTTTCCGAAGAAGCTTCACGCTTCTCAGCGACTTTTCTACTTCCTCCTTATGTGAGTATATTTATCTCTATTATCTTCCATACCTCGAGCACTAGAACTCATATCAGTGCTTGTTCAGAGCTCTAGATCACCTTTTCGACTCCGTTATCAAGCTGCAGATCGAGGACCCTCTTTCGTGATGTTTAGTGATTTCCTTGGGGCAATAGGGATTATGCAGTGGCCTCAGACTTTTGCGCCAAAGTATGTTTCTAGAAACATGTTCTCTCTGCTTTTAACCTGTCTCTCCTCCTTTCTATTGGCGATTGCACGATTATGTCTCTAACGCTTGTACTTACCTCTTATCGTAGAAGTATATAATACTCTAGTTGTATGCAGATGTGAACTTCTCGTCCTTGATTTTGGCACCATCCTCCCCGTGACTGATCTTATCTTTAGAAAGTCATTGATAGAAGGTTCAACTTACTACACCCGAGTTCGCGTATCTTTACTACCATGCACGAACAAAATTACGACCTTTCAAGCTGTGATTTCTTTCTCTTGGGCTTGGAGTTGCGCCTTTAAATCTTGCATCCTGAAAAAACGATCCATAATCTCAAACAACCAACTTGCCCATCGGACAAATCTCAAATAAACTCGTCTTGGATATGTCGGATTCACATTCGACTCCAGTTCCAGTTGTAATGTATGGTATGCAACCTTAGGTTAGCTTACACATATTGAAATACATAGTGGAATCGAGAGTCGGAAGTAGAGAGATTCTTCCATTGTTTGGTGTTGCTTAGTTCTTTCATCTCTCTCGGAAGATGTGTGAGACTCGTGTTCTGATCCTCCTCGTCTTGCACGTGACGAGTAATCTGCCCTTTGCTATACGACATTACTGTAATTCTGGCGAGCCTCTCCATCAACAGAGACTCTCATTGGGCCCGATTTTCGAGTGTATCGTAGATTAAATTAGTCTCGGACCTTCGGCTATGCGGCAAATATACTTTCAATCTATATCCCTATGCAAGATTTATCAGTAATTTGGTGAGAGGACTCTCTGCTTATGCTATATCGTATAGGGATATGACATAGTGAGAGTCGAACCTACGACCTAATTTGTGACATGCGGCACCTTCAGTTTCTCGACGTCTCCGGCATGCGCCTCTCAGAAGGAGAGATATCTCTCGTTAATCGATATGTTCCACATTGCTCGATGCTCCAAGTACATTCGGGCACAGGTGAAGGAAGAGGGAAGTATATAGAATGCAATTCATGTAATATACTGAGCAGACTTATTGCGTCCCCTATTATAATCGCCTTCTATGCTGCTGTAAGTATGAAATTCAATGCTTCAAATGTATGAAAAAATTATGTCAAGCATTGGAATATGTTGTGATCTTGTATCTGATATGAGATCTCAGGGGATTTACTAGGCTTTTCCTTATACCTTGGCTTGGATGGTGACACTTTATCACCATCCTTAATCGTAGTCTCATCTGTTTTGCTTAAGAAGTTTGACTCTACAGATGTTGTCCAGTTTTCGCTGAACGTATACAGGCTATAACGCCATTTGACTCCCTACAACGTGCAGGATCTTGCCCATGTGGTTGGATTCTCGTAATCACATTTAAAGGCGACACGTGCTTTTACTGCTACCATCACGGAAAAGGCATTGAGATATATCAGGTTATTTGAAGTGAAAGAGTAATAATCACCTGGTTTTTATGAGTTTTTTCGTTTCTTCATCATACCCGTTTAACGTTATTACAGAGTATTTATTGCGTATTTATATTGAGCTATGACTAAAAAGTGTAGTCTAGTTAGTTAAAACGTATAAGGATGTGCACTGACCAAATTATTCGCGAAAAAGATGTAATAAGTGATTTGCTTCTTTTAGGAATTGTGGTTGGGAGGATAGTGTGATTAAAAGTGTGGCATGACAAATTTTGTTTATTGATAAATATTAGCGGAGTAATAAAATTTGAATTATAAAGAATAATTGATTAATGTCAAATAAACAACAGTAAGGTAAAAATAACTTTAAAAATAGGCTCACCATTGGATTTATAGAGTCCCTCCAATTAACAATACTTGGAAAATATTAAAATATGCAAATGTAGGAAGACATTGTATACTTGCAATAGACTATTCAGGACTACTTCTCCGTATCCTAAAAGTGGGCAACAATACCATATTTAGATAATCATAATCAATCGGAAACGAAACTTTTTTCTTTTCCTTCATTGAGTAATGATAGCCTTATAAAGTCTCTTTTACCCTTACTAAAATTAATTGAATACATGTTTAAGCTAACCTAAACAAGCATTATCATCCTTATAATGCTACTTAATTGGAAATTAATCATAACATAATACACCTTCTCCTCTAACACCACCACCACAACGCAGAAAGCAAACCACCACAAACATTTAATCTTCAACCGCCTTTTTTTTCCTCTTCCTGAAGCCTTGAGGATCTCCTCTTTCATTCGAGCTTCTTTTCTTTAATCATGCTGAAACAAACACCAAGTTCGTGAAATAATACAGGAATACGAGCAACAATTTCGAAGATGATGAGGACGAACGACGACGACAGTTGCATCAGTTGATCAACAATTCGACATCACATCGTTACTCGCATTTCGGCGCGCCAAACCATCGTTGGTCGAATCTGGAGCGAGATGGATTTTGTGAAGATCTGATCTTGGCATTGTACTCTTTAGATTTTGGACGATTGGCTTCGAAATTTGGGCGGAATACTGGTTCAAATCTGAGCAAAATATAGGTCCGGGTGATGTTCGATTGGTGTCCGTGTGTTGTTCGATTGGGTCGTGGCGTGTCATCTGGGTCAGTGGTTTTGGTGTGGGCTATTGGTCGCGTTTAGGTGGTGGGGTGGAGATTGGGTGAGTGTCTGCATAGGGTATGGTGTAGTTTTTGGTTCGCACTACGTGGGGTGTGTGGTTCTTTCCAACTTATTATCTTAATTATTATGTCTTAACAAAGTTCTTAGAATGTTGAGTTGAAAATTTTGGCCTTAGGAGTCCTGTAGCCTGTTTGTTGCATTTATGATACGAAGAGTACATAAGTAATCTAACTCAAATATAATAACTTCATTATAATTTTTCCATGTAGGGACGACTTACGCCAGTTTTTCTTGTTTAGACAGATCAGTTTTAGTTGTGAATGATGAATTTCTCATCCATTGTGCAGAGACAAGGGTCATAATTTGCCCTTTTACACTAAATTGTTAAACACAGTAATGATCTCTTGATTAAGACTCAGGCAGCTTGTCCATTCGACCGTACACTTGTAAATAAATTACGAGACATATATGACATTTGATCAGACACACACAAAACTAATAACCTTATGGCRTATGAAAAGAGTTAATATTACGGGGATAATGTTTTAAAGCTCTTAGAAATTGTTTTGGGAAAACTAAGTGAAAGAATGATTTGCCGGATCTTTCTCATTAACAAACATAAGTTTATATACAAAATAATTTAGGTGGTTAAACTAGGAAACTAAGATAATTAAGAAAATCAAATAAAAAAATGACAAAATTAATTATTACATTTTTAGAATATTTACATATTCTATCACACCCTTGCAATTGAAACGGGGGACTCTTGAAAGTTGAGACTAGCTTGAAAATTGTTAAATAAAAGTTCAGGAAGACTCTAAGTGAAAATATAAGCGATCTATTACCGAGAAGGAACATGGAAAACACGAACTTCACCTCGTTGAACCGTCTCGCGAATAAAATGAATATACATCTCTATATAGCCGAGGAAGCCTTCAGGCAACTTTGTCGTATCTTTCTAATTAACAAACATAAGTTTATATACAAAATAATCTAGGTTAAACTAGGAAGCTAAGATAATTTAAAAATCAAAGAAAATAATTACAAAATTAATTATTTACGTATTTAGAATATTTACATATTCTATCAATAAGTCATTTCAATGCACATATAAGTGTATAACAATGCATTATGATTTATGAGTGAATACTTCCTCAAGCTCCCAACAATGCTAAGCATTATACATTCAACAACTAATACAGTTGAAGGAATAAAGCAATGTCCTTGGCTCAAGTGGTAAAAGAAAGAATCCCTGGGGGTGACGAGTGATGACTCGGAATCCTTACCCTCAACATGTTTGGGGTTAYCCATTTCCTTACTATTTAAGTCCTTAAGATGGGAACTTAACTGTTTGAAATATAGGTAAAGTTACCTCCTATATATTGAAGGTTAGTTATCCTTGACAAGTTACCATCTATTGATGAAAGTTATGAAAATTTTCATTAATTTTTGAATGCTCTGATCTAATATTTGGTGGGGCTAGGAAGAGGAAAAATAATAGAATTGTGTGTAAAAATTAAATACTTGGTATATGGTTTGAGAATTCTCTAATTCGAAAAAAAAGTTAACCTTCAGTACGAGGTAACTTGTCAACAATATGATCTATAGTCCCCTTATATATGAAACTTTTGAAAGTTGGGTACTCAAATTACAATTTTACGTAATGTTGAGAGCCTTCCGTTTAGCCTAACTCCTGTTTGTATAATAATTGGTCCTGCTGAGGTGACTAGTTCCAATAGACCGGTGCTGAGGTGTTGATCAACCTACGCAATCCAAGTACCTACAAAAGTCAACATGACTACCCTGAGGGCAACCCTGGAACAGCCCTTTCGATGGAGGTGTAGTGTTTATACCAAGCCAGGTACGGTGTGGTTATAACTTAAAGAGAGAAGTAGCTAGGGTTTAGGTGTATTTTTTGTTATATATCAATTACCAGACCTGGTAGGCCATGCAATGCCTTATATACCATCAAGAGGTGGTATGTGGCAATCACCTTCCCTAGAGATGTGTCAAACTTAGGCACATGGTTGGTGTCATGCTCATAAAGTTACTTTGACCATGAGGTGTCTATGGACCCAATCCATAAGGCATTTTGTTGATCACATGAGTCCACTCATATATTGTTTATGGGCCTTGAGGATATTTGGCCCAATGGGTAAATTTCCACCAACCCCCTCCCCCCGACCTAGTACATCTAAGAAAGTTATCAAGATACAAGGGTTCCAGGAGCTGATCTAGGTTCCTTACCTCTTCTAAGACCATAAGTCTATATTCCCACCAAGATGCCTCGAGAAATGGGAAACTTTTCACATGCATTTGCTATTTACTACGCATGTGTAATTACTGCCCCACTAACCAGCAATTATTACTACGGTTGGACAATTGATGGAGGTTACTTCCTCTATTTATTGGCGGGTCACTTCACATTCATTTTTACATATTCAAAACCAAAAACTCAAGCTTTGAGAAATAAAATCAAAGAAAATATCAAAATTCACACCATAATTCCTCAAAAATTCATGGGAATTTGAAGGTAATGGAACAATAAAATTGCAACAATAGACATGGTAATTTGGTGCTTCTGCCTTTGACTAGAAGGTTTTGAGAGTTTGAATTAATCAAGACTGCAAGTATTTTTTATCAACGAACTAGCAGCTTTCAGGTAATTCCCCAATCCTTGCTTGAATTTGATTTTGCATGCTTACCAATTTAGGTTTGCTTTATGAATTTGGTTGAACTATTTGTGATTTTTCCCTTTTTCCTTTACTTTTGTTTATGTTTGGTATGTAGAATGTCTAATGAATAAAGTGGGGATAGACCACAAAGTTGAGATACCATGATCATACAACCTATTCCTCACCTGTAGTCTCTCGAGGACAGCAAGCCACTATGTAAAGTTATTCTTTGGGATAGAAATCCTGGCCCAAACGATAGCAGACCAATAAGACTTAATACCCTAGTTGATGATGCTTTTATATGCTTTGGCAATGGAGAATTGGTTATTGTAGTCGGGTGCCATTGTTGGGGCCTACGTCCTACGTCAATTTTGAATTGATCCCGCACGTGAGTGCATTGGGGTGTGTTGTCGATAGAGGGGATCACCACCATGCCTATACGCCCGAAACATTGGTGCCAAACTAATGGCCCCATTTTTTGGTCTGGTGACCAAAGTGTGGGTTTCGAGACATGATGAGGAAAAGATGTTTGACCCAATCCGCCCGCATGTAGTGGCCTCTACTCGGTCTCGTTGTAGTTACATTAATCATAATCATTGAATTCAAAGAGCCTATTGATTTGATCTTAGAAAGTGCACTAAGACAATACAAGAGTTGATTTCTATTAAGCATACATTGCTACCTATCCTAATTATTGTGACCACTTTGAATTAATGAAATTTATATGGTGCCTAAAATCCGTTCGTCCATGATTAATCTGTAATTAATGTGATTCAAGTAAATTCCGGTCTTGATTAAGCAATTGAAAAAGTCATAGGCGCAAAGATCAAGAATAATATATATAGAAATCAAAAATCAAATATATACAAATCAACTTATTACCTTGTGTCTCTATCAATACAAAAGAAAACAAAGGTTAGTATCAAAATTGAATCGCTTATCACAACAGAGAAAATCGTTAGCATTGGCAGTTATAATCAAAACGATTGCGATAAGTCGAAAGCGATTGAAAACGAATGAATTTACATGATTGAAAACCAAAAGCACAATGAAATTAAATGTATTATATTAATCAAAATTAATAACAAGAGAAGAGAGAGAGTTGGATTGAATAGCCTCAGAATTTTTACCTAAATCCGCAAAGATACGACTCTGAAAGGTGCGACAAATTCGAGGGACTTTTGATTTTGAGAGTGTTTATGGATTGAATTTGAGAAAGGTTTTTGAGAGCTTTGAATTGCACTTTGATTGATGATTGTCGTTGATCGAAGCTGATTTTTTGTTGGTGTTCGAATAAGCACCGAGAACATGTATTTACAGGCGTTTTGGGGAAAGATAAGATAGCAAAGACTAATTCTATCTTTTTCCTGATATCTTTGGGAATTTTTGCATCTATATCTTTTGGATCTAATCTGTTATCCAAATTAACCTTTATCCATTTTTGGATAAACTTGGTGGACAAGATTAATCTTCTAAAATATTCCGAATCATTCCTGAATTAGCTGGATTTATCCAAGAATTTCTGAATTTATTTATTTTTAAAAATCATTTTATAAAACTTGTAAAAAATCATATAAAATCAAAGAAAAATCAGAAAAATAATCTAAAAGGCGAACTCTAAAATATGAGAAGAACAAAATGAAAAATAAAAATTAGAGAAATAACCTATATAAAAAATTCTAAAAAATCCTAAAAATAGAAAATAATTAAAATAAATAAAAATAAATACTTTCTTCTTATTAATGGACTCCTTCTGTGTGATTTGAAACTCGACTTTAATTCGACTTGTGCAAATGGATGTGGTTTATGAATTTTGTCGCAACTTTGGGAATCAAATCTATTTCAAAATGTCGTACTTTTCCTCATCGACTATTCAATTTGGGGATACACTTTTGGGTGTCTACAGTTATCATTAGCAGGCGACCAAGAAACATGATTTAAGCTCTTGATTTTCCTCTTTTGCTTTACAAAAAGTTCTCCATATCGAGCTGGCCGTGGGAGGTGGCTTATAGCTCCACTAGTCACGATTATGCAGGTACACTGCATTTATCCACCTAACCTATAAAGTATCTTTCTTGGTCTCAACATTCCAGATTAACTTCCCTATAGCCAAAGTGTTCCAAAGTCCCAAACTCCGTGCACCAAGTCCACCTAACTTCTTAGGTAGACACACCTTATCCCAATTAACATAACCTGCTTTTCTAGAGTGAGAATTACCGTGCCATAAGAACCTTCAACGGATTTAGTTAATTTGCTTGATCACAGAAGAAGTTAGAAGAAGTATTTGCATCCAGTATGTACATATTCCCATTAAGACTGCATTGACTAAGGTCACCCTACCTGCAAAGGATAGGTTCCTTGTTTGCCAAGTTCTAATTCTTGCTACCATCTTGTTGATTAGGCCTTGACAATCAGCAGTTGAGATGGTTCTATTGCCGATTGGAGTTCCCTGGTATTTAAACGGCCATTTCCCCATTGAGAAACCTGAATTTTGAGCAAGCAACTCAACATCCTATTGATACATGTTGACATGATATATTTCGGATTTTCTTCTATTGGCTTGAAGACCAGAAGTTCTTTCAAAGTGCTTTAACCCTTGTAGGAGAACGTAAGCACTTTGGTAATGCCCCTTACAAAAAATCATAAGGTCATCTGCAAAGTAGAGGTTGTTGAGTTGTAACCTCCCACACCAARGGTGAAACTTGAAGCTGTGCTTGTYGCCAATGTACCATAAGGTTCTAGTGAGGTATTCCRTGCATAATACAAATAAGAGTAGAGACATTGGGTCCCCCCTGCCTGAGCCCCCTCTGAGTTCCAAAGAACCCATGACAAGAACCATTGATGAGCAAAGTAAAGTCTGCAGTGGTGATACATGACAAAATGATTTGAATGAATTTCTCAAGAAAGACCAAACATCTCAACAGCTCTTCCACAAATTTCCATTCGATAGTATCGTAAGCCTTTTGAAGATCCACTTTCAAAAGGCAACTAGRTGAGCTATTCTTCCTAGCATAATGTCTTACAATGTCTTGGCAAACTAGAATGTTGATGATGATGCTCCTACCTTGGATTAAAGCCCCTTGGCTTTGATCGACAATATCAGGGAGTACAAGCTTGAGTTTGCTACAAATTAATTTGGAGATCCTTTTGTAGATGATTGAGCAGCAAGCTATGGGTCGATACTTTGTCACTCTAGTTGGACAAACGACCTTGGGTACCAAAGTAATGGATGTAAAGTTGATTTCCTTTAACAATTTCCTAGTTGTAAGAAATCTTTGACTGCCTTTATGATGTCATGTTCTATGATATTTTAGGAACTCTTCAAAAAAGTGGCTATTGTAGCCATCAACCCMTAGAGCCTTGCTAGAAGGGATATCCCAGATAGCAGCCTTGATCTCTRCATCAGAAAAGTCCAAGTTCAACATGCTATGATGATTAGCATTCAGTACAGGTCCTTGAGCTATAATCTTCCTTGAATGGGAGAAACACCTTTGAGAGAGTTCATAAAAGTGGAGAATTGGTCAACAAAAAGCCCGCACACCAACTTTGGATCAGACACCCAACTCTCATTGCTATTAAGGACGGTATTTATTTTATTCTTTAKGGTTCTCTCCATAATAGCTACATGGAAAATACTAGTGTTTTCATCTCCACATTGAGCGCAAAGACTCCTTGCTTTTTGTCTTAGGAAACTAATGTAGTGTGTATAATTTTCCTTGAAGTTCTGAAGTGCCTCATACTGAGTTCCAATCTGGGAGATACTAGTAGGGTATGTATGTATGTATGTAGCCTCTTCTGAGCATCATGCAAGGATTTTTGAGCGTTTCTTAAATTCCATTCAACTATTCCAAAACCACGACATACATTCGTACATAAAATGATACATATAGAGGCCAACTCCTTTGAGGCAACCAATGAGAAGTTGCCTCTAAAAGTGCCTCTGTTTAGCTCTATAATAATGGTTTCTAAAATGTTAGCAACAGAGTAAAGTGGTGGGTTGCCTCTAAAGATACATTGTTTAGGCCATACTGGAATGTGGTTGGCTTAAAAAACATTTTTGGACAAAGTATATATGGTTTCTCGAAAATACATTTTTAGCACACTTAACGTTGTTTGCCTCTAAAACATACACTTCAACATTTCTTTATTCCTGCAATCCATCTAGGCTGGCACAAGAATTAAAGGAAAAGAGGAGAAATACAGAGTGAACCCAAGATAAATATTTCCATATTAGAGAAGAACGTGAAAAAATTTATTAAGGAATAAAGTTAACATATGCTATTGGGGTTTTGCATTAATTTTATTATATTTTATAAGATAAGTGTTAATGTTTTTGTGTGGACCATTTAGTTATAAAAAGAAAGAGATTTGCACTAAATTAATTGGATAAGACAAGTTAATAAAACAAAAATAATTTACGATAAGTTATTATACTTGCCTTAACGAAGACAATTTTAGCATTCACTTTCACTACAAAATGGTTAAATTGGGATTTTTAGCCATTAATTTATTCGCAAAACTTATTTCAAATTTGAATTTTTATCTCCTCTTGCATGTATCTTATAAATTGTCGTATAATCTAGTGAAAAATAACTAAACTCAAATTAGGTAAAATTGCGCAAAACCAAAAATTTTTCATATTTTCTCATACCATAATTCCGCTTTACTTACCACATAACACCATATTTTTATGCAAAAACTACTTCATATTCTGATCTTTGTTGCTTATCGAGATGTAATAAGAATTAATACTTCATTTTCATTATAGTTGAATCTCAATGTCAAATTCTTCCCCAGTTGAGTTCATTGCTATTATCATCATTGTCATCTACCGAATCGGCGATGATTGATTCAATTGTGGATTTGATTGTGGATTGATAATGTACTTTCATTATATTCTGGTGGATGATTGTAACTGTGCAATCAACATATCGTAATTTAGATTTTCATTCGATTAATTAAACAACTGTTAATTATCTAATTTTAGAGGCGATTCAAATTGGCTTTTCGGTTGCAAAAGTTCTTTTTCTTTTTTTTGTTTACTTGATGATAATTGCATGCAATTTGCAACTCCAAGAGCCTGAATTCACAATTTTATTAATTGCATTCATTGATTTTGTTCTATTAGATGTAGATATAGAGGAGAGAATTTCATGAATTTTTGGTAATTTCAAGAAATTTTAGGCAGAATTCATGAATTTCATTCAAACTTAGATTAATGTTTTCGACTCAGTTTTTTCATTTGTCTTAGTTTATATCCCTGTTGTTGTAGTTTGATCAGTGTGCTCGGCGGTATCTGTTCAGTGTGGTTATTTTGTTAATCATGTGGCAAACACTAAAAAACGTCTATTATACGATCGATTTTTCATTCGTTTCTAATTAGCGACGGAAATTTTTATCAATCCGTCCATAAACATTATGTAGCGACGAAATTCAATTCCGTCCTTAATTAAGGGACGGATTTTGAAAATTCGTCCCTAAATTAGGGACGAATAATTAATCCCCATCCTAATTTAGGGACGAATTATATTTCCGTCGCAGATTTATTTTACCATAATGTACAGCAGGTCATGCGATAAAGATAAAAATGAATTAGGAGACGAACTTTAATCCTCGCTACTTGCTGTTTAAAATTGGGCAATAGTAGTCATAGCCCACGATCAAGAAGACAATGGTTGGAACTTGTAAGTTGACCATATACTCAATCATAAGCGTTTTGCTTATTTTCTTCTCTCTTACCTTTTCATTTCTCATCCCTCTTTCTACTATCTCTTCTTTCTCTTTTTTTTTTTTAAAAAAAAATAATGTTGATTCAACATTAAAATTTCTCATAATAAATAGAAACACGAAATGAAAAACTCTACATCAAGGTAAAGACATTGAAAGGTTGGTATTTTGGGTATAATTTTCGGTTGTGGTTTTCATGTTGAAGTTTTGGATTATTCAATTTTAGTTACCAATTGTAGATTATGATTTTGCATTCAATTTAAGTTAGTGGGATTCATTTTTCATTTCTTCTAAATAGTTTTTTAGGTTCTTGTTACGCTTTTTTCATGTCAAAGTTTTGGGATTGTTCACTTTTTTTGAATCTTTTACATTTTTATTTCATTTTGTTGTGCTTTGTTTTTGGATCTTTAAAAATTATTTTTATTTCTGATCAATCATTTCTAATTTTTTTCCCACAATTTTTCAGTGAAATAAGAAGTTATATAAAATGATGGAATGCCAGATCAAGAATAATGATGCATAGATGCTGTTGAATGATTGATATGCATCGAAATCAAGGAAGGAAGGGTAGCTGATAAGTCAATTGTTTGTTGTGGGTAGTGGGTAGTTTTTAGTGATTTGGTATTTTTCTTTTAATTTCTTATTTGTTTTCTATTGGTGAAAATTGTGTATTGATATTCTAGTCAATTGTATTTTAGGAGAATTTTTTATGATATAATAACTTAATTATCAACTGATGAGTAGTTCATTCCTTTTTTGGCCAGCAGAGTAGTTCATTCCTACGACTAATAGCTTTGTTATTGCGATAGATAAAGAAATCACAATTTGAAGTTGTTGATTTCGTTTTTTTTATCAATTAGCGACGGATTCATTTTTCCGTCCCTAATTTAGGGACATATTGCAGTTTTCCGTCCTAATTTAGGGACAGATTCAGTTTTCCGTCTCTAAATTTAGGGACGGATTGAGTTTTCCGTCCTTGGATTTAATTTCCGTTCCTAAAATTATACTGTACCAGAAACGGATAAAAACCCTCCTAAATTAGGGAATAAGTAATTGATTTCCGTCGCTAAGTTGATTAGCGACGAGGTTTTAGGGACGGACACTATCCGTCCCTAAATGTCCCTAAATCCGTCCCTAAGCTTGTTTAGCGACGGATTTGATATATTTAGGGACGGATTTGATCCGTCGCTAAATTGACTTTTTTTTGTAGTGAAATCAGATATAATTCTGATGGGTTTCTRGAATTTCATGAATGAATCTTGATGCTTATTTGGGGGCAAAAGTTGAAGGAAACTATGATATTCTTAATGGTAGATGGGCAGGGCCAACAATGTAAAGCTGGTTATATCTTTAGCATGCGCATTTCAATTCAATACACAACATATATAGAGTTAGCGTTGGGCCTGATTATCCAAGGGTTCCTAGCTGAAGTAATTCTCTATCAGGATGCAGCTTATATCCTACCCTCATACTAGCTTATTTGGGTCAAGCAGCTTATTTGTCAATGCATTACGAGACTGCCGATGCAATCAGCTTTTATCTCTCAATTCTAGGTAGTTTATCTTTCATTTGTATGACTTCATATGTTATTTTGTATTCCATKTTGCTTCCAAAATAAGTAGCTCGATACAGCAAAAAAATTCATTGATTCTACTTTTCTTGCAATCTTGGCCTTCCAATTTAGTTAACCACTCTTCCTCGAGAATATTGCAGTGTAATCTTAGCTGGGAAGTCTTTATGATGCCAATGAGTAACTAGGCAGTTAAATTTGAAAAAAGCATGCACAGATTAATCAAGTAAATATGACAATATATTGTTGTTGTTTCACATAGCCTCATGTAATTCAATGTAGTAGTAAGAAAATTAACACTAAAACTTATGGATGCAGAAAAGGTCAATGGCCATTGGCCAGTAATATTTGTAGCAATCCTTGCTTTAGTTGTGGAAGTCAAGCTATCATTGGCAGAACATTTCTATCATCAACCAAAGTCAAGTACTTGGTTGATTGTTTCCCCCAGCGTCAACTGATTCACACGTCAGACAAGATACATGTCAGATATATATTCCTGGACCAATGGGATACTGATGATCCTTTGTATTGTTGTTACAATAGGATTCCGGGACACCAAACACTTGGGAAATGCATCTGGTAATTGAATACTATTAATCTTTCTTCTTCCACTTTGATTCAATACTTTGATATTAAACTTTTTATTTTTTTTTTGGAGCTGGATTATTCATTTACATTGTTGGTAATGACATGTCTTATGTCCCTATTCAATTGGTCATTGTTCTATGCTGGCAAAAACCTCCCATTCTAGCCCTAAGTTTCCTTCTTTCTTCAATTCTATTGAAATTCTCTAATTTTCAACTCTCGTGGAGAAGTCATGGCATGGAACAAGATGCTTGCACACGCTGTGCTTCATTCCCATGTATGTTTCAATTTATGAAGCCTTCCCCTTTCTTCTTTCCTTTGAGCATTTCTATCCTTTGTCTAAAGAGTTTATTTACCAAGCCCATGGACGAACAACTCTTAAAATTTTGTCGAGACTTGGATAAGATGCTGCAGAAGGAGAATGAACATACTCGAACTTCAAAGATAGATGCAACTGCTGCATTCCTATCGTCCTTGGAGGACCCTAAGCTCCTAATTTAAATTCTATTTGTATGCATCTTATTATCTCAATTTTATTAGTTGCCCTTAATAAGATAAAAGCTTGACCAAAATATCAACTATATAAAACTGAAATAATAGTGGTCTATATTTTAAACTCCCTCCTTTAACCCGACTTATCTGTGAAATCTTAGTCTTTTATATGTGATCGTAAAATCATTGGCATTTGTGATTTTATATATTACTTCAATTAATGAGATAAATAGATGATTAAAAGGGTCTTTATGAGGTAGAATATTTGCGTTTTTTTCTAATCACCTATAAGCTCACCTAAATCACCTAATTAATTACCTATATTGGGGTTGTTAAATATTTAGCAAATTACTTGGGTTTTGATATAGTATTATTTTCTTAAAGTTGAAAATTTGGCCTGTAGATTATTCTAATTCAACCAATGATGCAAGACAACTAACTTTAGGTGTATGAGCTGCTGTCACCTTCGATCAGACCATGACCTTGCACGTCAATGCAGTAGCTGCTGCAGGCCATCATCAGACATGATCAGACCACCTGAGAACTGAATTCTTTTTTGTGGTTTTTGTGGGTTGTTGTTTATGCATTGTGTACTTGCAGCCACTAATACGTTGAAGGGCAAAGTGATCGGGATAAATATGAAAGGCGAGGAAGCTAAAGGTACTTCTTTGTGGACATTTCCTACTTCTACATTTTCATCAGATTACTTAGCAAAATATTAAATATCAGAGTTATAGGTTGTAAATTTAAATGCAAAATTAGGTCCTTTAATTTATTAAATTAACTTGTGTGACCTGAGATCACGAGGCTGTACAGGGTGTCAGGGTCAATGGTTCCAGCACACTCCCCGAGACTACAGGCGCCTGACTGCTACGTCGTTGCAGTGCCACCCTATCTCGCTACTGTGTTGTTCTGGTGTAGGATAAAGTCAATAAGGAAATTTGATCTAATTCTAGATGTATATAGTATGTTTCTCGGTTTGCATGTATATAGGCATGCCTTGGCTATTAATTTTTATTTGTAAGATTTCTTCTTTGATATATATATAAAATTACGAAAAAAATTTCAAAATATCCTAAATATTATGACGCTACGAAATATTATTTCTCTCTATATATGAAGAAAAAAATGGTTCCTTTTAAATAATTGTGTCTAGATTACAGTCCCCCCCTAAAAAGGTGGAATTAGAGACAACTAATAATAGCAATGACTTATGGGATTATTTAACATAAAGGTCTTATTTGAAATATATTTTGCCTGCCTCTAAAAGGTGGTATAGAGACAACCTACAATAGTGACAGCCTAATGGTTGTCTCTAAACATAAGTGTCTTTACCAATAATATTACTTGTCTGCCTCTAAAAGGTGTATTAGGGGCAACATGTAATTAGCGACAAACTCATGGTTGCCTCTAAATGTAAGTTTGTGGCAACATGACTTGTCTACCTCTAAAATGGTATTAGAGGCAACCTACAATTAGCGACGGAGGCAATGAAAAATGTTGCTAAAGAATTAGAGGCAACAAATATATATTAAGGCAATATGGTTGCCTCTATAAGTAGTTTTCTTGTAGTGTTCAGAATTTTGAGTTTAGATTTGACTAATTTGAGTTCCTTGTGATTGAACATGGTATGACCTTGAAATTGATTAACCAAGCTCCTGCATTATTATCAATAAAATTCTCATGTTGTGACCACAGTTGTAAGATCGAAACAGCGTGCCAGGAGCATCCTTCCAGCAACGAAAAAGGAGGTGAGTGATCAAATCTTCCTTCGAGTAAGAATAAAACTTCAGTAGTAGAGTATCTATTCATCCAATGCACATTAGAAAGAACCCTATCAAGTTTGGCCCTGACTCTATCTTCACCATCTTGTTTATTTGTCCAGGTATGAACCTTCCAGTAAATTTAAATCCTCAAGTCCACAAAACTGTACACAATCTATAAAAGCTTGCTATCCTTCAAATGACCTCTAGCATCAGTTCTCTCTTCCACCAATAAAGTATCATTGAACTCCCTTGTAATCAACCATGCTCCTTTGATGTCTTAGAGAGTTGGCACAGGAAATTCCACAATGTTATCTTCTTTGTCTATTAATACGAGCATAGAAAAAGGAAAAGTCAAACCACTCTTGCCCCAAAACTAATTTAACTCTAGTATGTACAAGGTGATCCGAGCATTCCTCAATGTCAACATGAAAAAAATTAGGATCTCAAGCCACCATGATTCTACCCTTGCCGTTCCAAGGTAGATTTGTAGTAATGCACCAATTAGGAATTATATTGAGGAATAAGGCAACAAGCTTTTGTGCCTTGACCTCAGTCTCCAGGAGAYATAATAACTTCACATGATGAGTCGAGATGATGGATCTCACCTCATTTTGCTTTGAAGAGCTATTAAGTCCCTTGACGTTCCAAATCATCACACTATCCATATTGTAGAGGGTCTCCCAACCCTRCACCATCCTGAACAATATTTACATTCTCTGGAAGTTCCAAATTAAGACTAGCAGGGTCAGTCTCAACAGCTATAGCACCCTAGCTATTTGTATTCACAAATCAAGTTGTTTTGCTAGTATGGTCTTGCTTTTACCCATAATTAATTGGAAACCATCGTTATCAACATTCGTATCATGTTGCTTTGTGAGCATTTGGACAGGTTTTGGCTTCCAAATTTGCTTTTGCTTAGCCCTGCAATTTTCAACCAAGTGGCCTACCCTATTGCATTTGGTGCAAAGAGTGGGTTTCCATTCATATTTGATTTCTTGCGATGTTAATACACCATGTTCATTCATATATTCTATCACATCAGGGAAAGGTTGGTCGATGTCAACTTGAATCATCACTCTAGCATAGTTTATTCGTCCCTTACTACTGGTTAGAGGATCCAATTTCACAAGAGGCCTAACTCCTTCAACCATTTTGGTTAGACATCCCAAACCCCAATATTTAACATTCAATTTGGGCAATTGTGTCCAAATTGGAACTGAATTAATTAATTCCCCTATATCCATTGTATCAGGATCACAATTTATCACAATCAATGGCTTACTGTCAAAGGAGTAATGCCCATGCATAGCCTTATGAAAACCTCCCATATCGAGGAATTAAACCACAAAACAACCATTCTCCATAGCCGTGATTAAGTCTATACCCATATTTCCCTAGATACGCTTGAGGAACCCCTCCATCACCCAAAACGATGGTTGAACCCCCACCACAAAGCAAACAACAKCCGTTTTCCGTAAATCTAACTCATCCTTCACATCTTCAACCGTAAACTAGGGTATATTAGGCATTTTAGTGGCAACAGGTGAATCCTTGGGGTTAGTGTTCAATGGAACAGTATCAGGCACACAATTTATAGGTGTAATAGCAACATCATCCAAATTAAAATTGCAATCCGTAGCACCAAATTTCGAAGATCGTATCACTTTACTCACAGGTACAATAGAAGATGAACCAACCTTACCTCYGAAAGATGATTCCTCTTGCTGTTGCGATGAGATTAGATTTGAGAATTGCACCCACATGGTAGGTAGCAGTAGGACCCCTCAGATTATGAGAGATACACACCTAGCAGTTAGATGAAGCTTAAAGAATAGTGGCAAGAGAGAATGGTTTGAAGGAGGAGCTTCACAGATGCATGGTTCTAATCCTTGAAGAGGATGAGCAAGCTGGACCATCACAGGATAGATGGTCCAGAGCAAGGTAAAGCCCCAAAGAATGAAAGGGGTAGGATCAAAAGATTAGGTATCTAGATCAAAACTCATCATTGGGTTACAGTAAGGTGGTCAAATACAAAGGAATGAGGTCTATTGATACTGACCTGGATGAAACCTTTCTAGCAAAAGCTTATGAGAAAAGATTTGATTTCTGAGCCAATGTTATATATGGGTTGGTATATGACTGTTGTACTGGTGGGAAATTCCAACCCCACGCACTGACAGAGCATTTTCATCACTAGATTTAGAATCTAGCTTATATTGCCCATTCAAAATGTTTGGCAAACACTAAGTTTATATAAAAGTATCACAGATATTATTTTATCTAGATTAAATAATATCATGTGGAACTTTCCTAAAATATGCAAGATTAATATTTTCTTGATCCTCTTGCATATTCTAGGTTGTTGACTTAAATGATGTGTGTTAGACATATAATATATTTCAATACTTGTACTTACAAAATATTCTCTCAACGTGTTTAATTGAGAATACTTTTGAAAGAAAAACCTCAAGTCAAGATCAAGCAAGTTCTAATTCAAACACTTTAATTTTGCTCTCATTAAAACGATTTGTTGATTTTGTGTAAACTCAAAGAGTAGCATTGAGAGTTTGATTTGTATGAATCACTGACATAGGGGTATGTGATTGGGTACCATTTGAGAGTTCATTTGCAAGTGCTTGTGAGTTCAAGTGCAATTTTATACACTTTGGTTGAGTTGTGGGTTTATTGTGTGTGAGAGTTCACATATAGTGAGAGGGTTACTTTATTTATTTGGAATGGATTAATAAAAGTGTATTGGGTTGAATGATGTAGGCATAGTGCCGAACCTCGTTAAATATTCGTGTCTTTTACTTATTATTTTGCATCGTATGTATATATTGTTCTACAATATTTCGCTGCCACTAGTTTACTTATTGACAATAGTTAATGAACGAGGATTTTCAAAGGCATCAATTCACCACCTCTTAAGTACATTGGAACCTTCATATTTGTATCTTTTTAACATATAGTATAATTATTTGAGCATTTTTCATTTATAATTATTAATTTTCATTGTCAAATAATATTGATACATCCATTTTTTTTATAAACACATCATTGAAGAGATGCACGAGAATATGCATGAAATAATAATATGTAGAAGAGAAAATGAAGCTAATCACATGCAATATATAAACAAGAGAAAAATTTTATTTTATTATATTCATAGGAATTAATAGTAAATGTAGGTTGAAACCACATTCCAAATTGGGTAATGGTGCAAGTATATTGCACTTCCAACAAAGGAAAAAGGTGTGGTATAAATAAACATAGGAAGTATAACATATTTGTTGTATACTACATAGTCAACACTTAATTCATTATTTTTGATTTTGCTCAATCAATTGGATGGATCCACTTAAAAATACATTATATATTACTTAGATCACGTGAATCGATTAATCAAATGTAGTGCACATTTGATTACATAAATAACAACAAACAGATTAGAATTTCTTTTTATAAGTATAAGTTTCAAATCTATGTATTGTACTAACTTTTAAAATTTGCTTCAAAATATATAATTCATGTTTATATTGTATGAAATTTCAGAGCTTGCTTGACTATTTGAAATTTATAATTTCATTGTATTGATTCTATAGCATGCATGTATAAGAATCGATGAAATCAATAATAGACAAAATAATAAATAGTTTGAAAAACGTATCACCCGTGGCAATGCACGAGCAAGAATACATAGTTTACATTAAATAACACGAGCATCTATATTCTAATAACTTATACTAAGCAATCCCCCCCTTTCATATTTTTCCCTCCCAACTCCAATCACCTTATTAATTACTATTATTTATTATATAAAAATGTAAGATAAGGTTATATAATAAAATGTACTTTGAATAAATTTTAAACTTTATTAATTGATACTATTATTATATATTTCTATCATCATAATAAAACTTTATTATGAAATGATCACAATAAAAAAAGATTAATGTTGATTAATTTAGAGTTATTTCATATTTTGTAAAAAATCGAGTATCTGCTAGGGAATTATCTAGTAATATTACTAAAGCAATCCCCACCTTCCATTTTTCTCTTCAAATTTCCCTCCCAAGCACCCTTTAATTAATATTTTATAAATATGTAAAAAGTAATTAAGAATATAGATTAATAAATGTGCTTTGAGAATAAAATAAAGTATAAATATTTAGTAAATGATACATAACTATTAAAAAATTAATCACAATAAAACTATAACTATTAAAAAAGTAAACACAATCAACCTACTTTTTAGATATTTACATTTTAAATAGATTACAAACCAAGCATTTGCGGGGCTTATCTAGTAATATATATAGTTTTATTTGATGGATGAATTTCATCCATAATTGGTTTTTTTCTGAAAGTGGGGTGATACCGACCCCTTGTAACTCAGCTAGCTCACCGTTGGTTTTATAGTCCCTCCAGTTACACAAGACTCGCTAGCAGCAATATTAAATGATGGATTTCTAAATAAAATTCCTACTCCGAATATTAATTATGGGTTAAGATATATACACCCTTAGGGCTGCATGCCTGCTATAAGAAGCCAAAAAAGAAAGGTTTTCAAAAAAGTAAATATTTATGACATCAAATTCTATGCAATACATAAAATAGACACAAAAACCTCTCTTMTCTCTCCACCCTGAGTGGCRCCATGGCARGAGGGAAGCGAGGTCAACCTCGGMAGCAAGCTGCTAAACGACCCCAAAATCGATCATCCAGTGGCAAAACTTCGTCGAATGACAAACAAAAGCAAATGGGCAGGGGCACTCCAGCGCAGCCACATACGTTGTTGGAGGACGAGGAAGGATATCTTTCGGATCCGACGTTTTCRTCTGCAGAGAGCGAGCAAATCCTTACTCCTCGAGCTTCGAKTGGGCATCTSCAACAGCAATTTYAGCCTAAACGCCAATTCTCAGAATGGTTAATGGTGATTAAGCAATACCCAGAAAATCCCGATTCACGCTTTGATGTTGGAGGTATTTCGAAATCCCTTAATTTGTCTAAGCCTTTGCAATTTGGTGCTGCTGATGTTGTTATGATGGATAATCAATCGAAACCTGATCACCCAAGGTCCCTGAATGATGCGAATGACCTAATTCGGTCCCTACTRAACAATTGGATAAGAAACCTAAAATTGACCTTGAGGATGATAAGGATGAGCTTACGTTATTGGAATGCTCGGTGATGTGTACTATTCTTGGAGCTAATCCACCAGCTCATGTTCTTGAGGGTTTTCTTACTAGAATTTGGGGGAAGGATTCCTTTGATAAGATAGTCTCCATTGGCAAAGGCTCTTTCCTGGTAYGATTCAAGGATAATGGAGGCAGGGATAGGGCTTTGCGAGGGCATTATAGCTTTGACTTGAAACCTATGATAGTTAATGCTTGGAATGCCACCTTGAGTTTGGATGCTGCTATGGTGAAACGGATTCCACTTTGGGTGCAATTGCCAAAACTATGGGTGAAATATTGGAGACAGAGTTGCCTCTTCAAGATCGTGAGTGTTTTGGGGAAGCCGCTCAAGTTAGACCAAGCCACTCTCAATAAGGATAAGCTGGCCTATGCACGAATTATGGTGGAAATTGAGTTGGATGCTGMTCTGYCTGACACCATTTGTTTTGTAAACGAACTTGATGAAGATGTGATACAACCTGTTACGTATGAATGGCGACCAATTGTATGCTCAAAATGCAAGAAGTTGGGGCATAAGGGAGAACATTGYAGGGGAAACCACAGAAACAAATTTGGAAACCCAAACAATTRGTCACTGCTCCAAATGCAAAGCAACCTATGGACATACAGGAGAAACCACCAGTACCTACTGATGGATTTATAGTGGTGAAAGGGAGGACTAGTAACTCACAAATGCAAGCATGTGTTCTACTGTTAATGTTGAGAATAGATACAATATTCTTGCCCCTGTGCTAATGTAATCCTTCTATAGTCACTTGGAGCTGGAGATATGGGAACATGGATGGCAAGGGCTGCCCACCCCTGCTGGCCATGGATAGCATCTTGTTGGAATACTAGGGGACTCAACAACAAGGATAAAAAAAATATGGCGAGGAAACTTGTTTCTCTCAACACATTAAAATGTTGTGTCTCCTAGAAACAAAAGTCACGGCTCAGAATCTTGGAGCCTTGTACTTAACTTATTGTCCTGGTTGTGCATTTACAAGTAGTGGCAGAACCTGCATCATATGTGCACCTGGGTTGCAAAAATCTGTGCAATTTTAACATAAAACTATAAATACTTATCATTTTAAACACAGAATTTAATGCTTATATGCAGCCCTAAGGCTGCGTATAGCATTTTCCTTTAATTATAGATCTTGGTAGCTCAATATACTCTTACAATTTTTCTCATCGTATGCTCCGTTATCTTCTTTGGAACCATCGTACTTTAAATGATATCAACTAGTTTTTCTTGCCCGTGCATCACGGGGAATGCATATATAATAGTGATTTATACTTTTAATTATAGAGTGTAGATTTGTACAATCATTATAACTCCCTTCTGTTCAACTAAATTCTTGTACTTCTACTTTACACGTTTACCAATGCACAATTTACAAATGAATATCTTTAATTATACAT
Organism: Bassia scoparia; assembly: GCA_008642245.1. Classification (NCBI taxonomy): domain Eukaryota; kingdom Viridiplantae; phylum Streptophyta; class Magnoliopsida; order Caryophyllales; family Amaranthaceae; genus Bassia; species Bassia scoparia. The sequence continues at coordinate 51,100 of SNQN01001964.1, read as the reverse complement.
GAGTTAAAACTATAAAATTGGATTTAATAAACTACTTGTTATACAATTCTAACAAGACACACTTGAACTATATTCATTCTTATATCAACTAGAATTTAAAAGATTTCCTCCTATTATGAATAGTTTCACTATTCATTATGACATGAATTTAGTGGAACGGATGGATTATATAATACTAATTTTTTAATTTTATAGAAGAATAAAGATTAATAGACACAGATTGCTAATACGGTATTGATATCTAGAAGTCTAATAATGTAATAATACTAAAAAAAATAAATTAATTCATGAAATGGAAAAATATACATTGTACATAAACAAATAATTAAAATAGAGCTCAATGTGCAACTAAAGAGATCGGCTTGAGTTAGTTGAGGTAGCTAACTCGGAAAAAAAAATTTGATCCGAACACGAACATGACATGACCTTTTATGTTTGTCGGTGATATTTCAAATACTTAACCTTTTTAATGTTTTGTACAATTGCTAACATAATAAAATAAATGAATAAATGAATAAATCGAATGTTTACGACCTTTTCCATATTATATTCAAACATTAATAGATGAACAAAGTTTAATAATGAAAAAGTAAATTAACCAAAATTAAATCAACACCGTTTCAAATTCAAAAAACCTGTGATTTTCTTAGTCTAAATAAAAATTAGTAATATATTTGACTTACATTGACAATCAGAAACATCAAAAGCCAGGCTGGCTTGCCTTGCGTTGAATTCCTTAGCAAACCATGTCATTTGTGTTTGGGAAGATAGATTTCATTTCAAATGCATCATTTGAATTATGAAATTGAGAATTTCAAATAACATGGTTTACCTGTCATTTGAAATCCTTACCTTCATGGGTTATTCTTTGATAGTTGTAAAATTTAGACAAATTCTCATTTGAAATCTTGGACATCCAAACTATAATTGTTCCAATTCAGAATTTCAAATGAAATTCTCAAATCAAACACACCATTAAGTGTTCTCATACTTTCAGGTGCAAATTATATGCGGTGGTTTCATTATACTTCCTCCGTTTTTTAGATGTCCCAATTTTCATTTTAGCAAGTTTGGAATTAGTTGTCCCACGACTTTGATTTTTTCGTCTTTCAAGACATGTGGACACAATAGAGTATCATATAATCTCCACTTACTTTGTACTCTTTTGGGATCCACAACATCTTCTCTCTACCTCTCTCATCTATGGGTCCACATTACCCATCTCCACATATTACTTACATCAAAATTTTGCCTCAAAAACCAAAAACCAAAGTGGGACATCTAAAAAAAACAGAGATAGTATATAACTTACATTGACTATGAGAAACATGAAAATGGTTGTAATTGCTTACACAAAATAATAATTCTTACACATTTGATATAACTTACATTGACTAAATAGTTGCTTACACAAATAATAAATAATAAACAATAAAAAGTGGAAGGAAGATGGAGAAAGACCATGTAAGTAATGATGGAATATGAAGAGATAATATTATGCTATAAACAAATTATTAAAAAATAGAAAAATATTTTAAAATATTGAATGTGAAAATGGATTTGGCAAAATGTATGTTAGATTAGAAGAAATGAGAGAAAAATGTATGATATTGCGACACATGTCATTTTAAAACTCTTGTTTTGTATATTAGTAAATATAGATATAGATATAGATTATCATCGTTTTTATATGTTTTTACTATGGATTTCCGAAATTAGTCTACAACAAGCTTTGTTATATTTTCTCCTTATAAATTGTTTATTTTATAAATAATATTATATCTTTCTATAATTAGAATAAGCTAGTGAAATTCATTAATAATCTCAAGAATTTTGAAGAAAAAATTATTTTCATAACATATAACAAAAATCAAAAAAATACAAATAAATAAGTAAAAATAATTATAAAGAAGAAGAGATAGTTTTATGATATTTGCATTGATAAAGGATGAAATTTAGATTTTAGATGGAAAATGATTGATTATAATTAATTTATATTATAAATTTATGGTAGACTCATTTTGACAATCCATTGTAAATTTTCCGTAAAAGCCAACTTTCAAGTCGAGTGCTTATCGATATACTCAGTACTTGTGGTCTTGACTCTGTGGACATAATAATAAGGTTTTTTTTTTATTGCTTGTAAAATAGAAGAAAAACATATGATATAAATTTACAAATGGCTTAACTTGCTGAATAACATTCAGGCGAAAAATCAAGAAATTGAAATAAAAGAGAATAAATTATGTCCAACTTTACTATTGARAAAAAATTGTCTCCAAAGTGAAAAGRGACAACGATACAATAATACAATTATTATTACATTACAAATGATCATCATATTGATAATTTTGATCCTTTATGACGTCCATTACACTTAATTATCTTAGTTCCTTTTTTTGGTGTTCATGTCCATCGTCTACTAGATAAATCATTAAGAAAATCAAGAACTTTTAATTCCATTTTTTGAGACAACTTTATAAACCAAAATGGTTTTCCCACTGAATGCATGTAATACCCCCAAGCCAATCCAACAATTCCACCACTTCCAAAGCCCATAATTATTACCTCCCACATTGATAATATATCATCAACTTCATCTTTGTCAACACTGTTGGCATCTCCATTGTTGTTGATTGAWGAAACATGACAATTAGGCAATGGATTTCCACACAATCCTGGATTCCCCTTGTATGAGTCGATKGAGAATGTATCGAAGTTATAACCATGAGGTATAGGTCCAGTCAATAGGTTATTCGACACATTGAAAACTCCAAGAAATGTTAAACTAACCAATTCTTGAGGTATATTACCAGTTAGTMTATTGGATGAAAGATCCAATGAGTCAAGTGAGACCAAATTACCGAATGAAGAAGGTATGTGCCCCGTAAGAAGAYTGTGTGAAAGATTAAGTCCGCGAAGTGCATGTAATTTCCCGAGAATTTCGGGAATCTCTCCCACGAAATTGTTGTTGGACATATCAAATGTCGACATGGTGGTAATGATTTTCTCATAGTTCAATACGTTTCCTTTGAACGTTAATGTGATAGAAAAAGAGTATRCGTAAAAATCATCATCTTCCATGTAGCTTGGACTTTGAAGAGAAGACTCGTTCATATCTTTCATAGAGTCAAAATTTTTGATATATGTTACTGGCAACATACCAAAAAAATTGTTGTTGGAAAGGTCAAGAATTTGTARCTTTGAAAATGGGTGATCAAYRTTGGACGAGTTAATGATGAGACCATGAAAATTATTAAAACGCAKGCTTAGAACTTTCAAATTCAAAAGGGTGTCCAACATAGAGGGAAATTCATCCTTTAACYTGTTGTTCCCAAGATTTAAGATTTGCAGCCTTTGACATCGAGATAAAGAATTTGGTACAATCCCTTCTAATTGGTTGTCACTCAAGTCCAAGAACTCCAATGAATCACAATTCCAAAAGATTGACGATGGTATAGTGCCATTAAACTTGTTTGATTGGAGATTTAATACAGAAAGTTCAGTATTATCTCCCAAACATTGAGGGATTTCACCAGTCAAAAAATTATTGGATAAATCAAGGATTTTGATTTGCTCGAGATTGCAAATGGAAACAGTAGTGCTTTCTTGTGCTTTGTTGCCTGAGATATCAATATAGGAAAATTAACTATTAATAAAATTAGCTTAAATTAATGTGGCATGACAAGAATTTTTTTAAAAGAATTACTATTAAAGATGCTCTAAATTTCTTTGCTTTCTTTTTCCAACAATTGACAAGTGGATTTTTGAACCCGCATTTGCTAGTGTTTTGAGTCATGTTCTCTTCTTTCTTCATAAATCATCCACTTTTTGCTCTATTACGCTTGTTTTGTGGTTTTCTTAGTGTTTCAAGTAGTTTCTTATAGCTATTTTAATGCAATGGTACAGACTTAACCTCACAAGTATTTTGTCGCGACCAAAACACATATACAATTAACCAAAACTTAAACAAGTCATAATTACTCAAATTAATAAACACAAAACCCTCAATTTTAATCAACCATGTCTTATTTGGATATTCACCAACAACTAACAAGAAATTAGTCATCATTATACAGAAAACAAATTGGAAGCTTAAGACCAAAATTACAAACATACATGATGAACTTGATTTTTGGAGAAAACTTACACTAAAAATGATTAAACTAAGAGAAGAAAGAAGAGGAAGATTAGGGTTTTTACATGAAGAAGAGAGAATGAACATGTGCTCATGAAAATTATAATAAAATGTAGGAAAAGAGAGAAAACCCAGCAAGGGCCTGAGTAGTGGGCACTAGTGACCAGTGAGGAAGGAAGAGATGATCAACAACGAGCAATCAAAACCATTGGTCAATTGTTCGTATCCTTAACCGCTGTTTCAATTTCAAGAGACATATATCTTGACCTAAAGAAAAATTCCAAGAGCTATGACGTACTGCTGAAGAAGATATTTGAGTCTAGTTTCAAAAAAACTTAAATCACATCCACCGACAAATAGAACTTCACATATGATCAAAAGTGAGACAAGGTCAAGTTGAACTTTTGCAAAACACATGTTTGTTCAATTTATGTTAAAGTTTACTCCTGGAATTTATGTTGTGACCATAATGGAGTTTCACATCACCTCACATGACTATAGATTTGATTAAAATACCATGATTGTTCGTTCATCAATCTAAACACTCACTTCATCAACTCCTCTTATAACAATTATCCAAAGCGTCTAAAATCACTTCGAAAGCATTGCATTAAAATAGCTATAAGAACTACTTGAAACACTAAGAAAACCACAAAACAAGCGTCAATAGAGCAAAAAGTGGATGATTTATGAAGAAAGAAGAGAACATGACTCAAAAACACTAGCAAATCGGGTTCAAAAATCCACTTGTCAATTGTTGGAAAAGAAAGCAAAGAAATTTAGAGCATCTTTAATAGTAATATTTTTTAAAAAAATTCTTGTCATGCCACATTAATTTAAGCTAATTTTATTAATAGTAATTTTCCTATATTATATCTCAGGCAACAAAGCACAAGAAAGCACTACTGTTTCCATTTCAATCTCGAGCAAATCAAAATCCTTGATTTACCAATAATTTTTTGACTTGGTGAAACCTCAATGTTTGGGAGATAATCATGAACTTTCTGTGATTAAATCTCCAATCAAACAAGTTAATGGCACTATACCATCGTCAATCTTTTGGAATTGTGATTCATTGGAGTTCTTGACTTGAGTGACAACCAATTAGAAGGATTGTACCAAATTCTTTATCTCGATGTCAAAGGCTGCAAATCTTAAATCTTGGGAACAACAGGTTAAAGGATGAATTTCCCTCTATGTTGGACACCCTTTTGAATTTGAAGTTCTAAGCCTGCGTTTTAAAATTTTTCATGTCTCATCATTAACTCGTCCAACGTTGATCACCCATTTTCAAAGTTACAAATCTTGACCTTTCCAACAACAATTTTGGTATGTTGCAGTAACATATATCAAAAAATTTGACTCTATGAAAGATATGAACGAGTCTTCTCTTCAAAGTCCAAGCTACATGGAAGATGATGATTTTTACGTATACTCTTTTTCTATCACATTAACGTTCAAAGGAAACGTATTGAACTATGAAAATATTACCACCATGTCGACATTTGATATGTCCAAACAACAATTTCGTGGGAGAGATTCCCGAAATCTCTCGGAAATTACATGCACTTCGCGGACTTAATCTTTCACACAGTCTTCTTACGGGCACATACCTTCTTCATTCGGTAATTTGTCTCACTTGAATCATTGGATCTTTCATCCAATAGACTAACTGGTAATTATACTCAAGAATTTGTTAGTTTAACATTTCTTGAGTTTTCAATGTGTCGAATAACCTATTGACTGACCATTGAACTGAACCAAGTTTAACCTCATGTTATCAACTTTCAGATACATTCTCTCATCGCTCATACAAAAAGCAATCAATATTGTTGAAATCCATGTTAATTGTCATTTGTTCAATCAAACAATGGATGCCAACAGTGTTGACAAAGATGAAGTTGATGATATATTATCAATGTGGAAGTATAATTATGGGCTTGGGAAGGGTGGAATTGTTGGATGGCTTGGGGGTATTACATGCATTCAGTGGGAAAACCATTTTGGTTATAAAGTTGTCTCAAAAAATGAATTAAAAGTTCTTGATTTTCTTAATGATTTATCTAGTAGACGATGGACAATGAACACCAAAAAAAGGAACTAAGAATAATTAAGTGTAATGGACGTCATAAAGCAAAAATTATCAATATGATGATCATTTGTAATGTAATAATAATTGTATTATTGTATCGTTTGTCCTTTTCACTTTGGAGACAATTTTTTTCAATAGTAAAGTTGGACATAATTTATCTCTTTTTTTCAATTTTTTTTGTATTTTTCGCCTGAATGTTATTCAGCAAGTTAAGCCATTTGTAAATTTATATCATATGTTTTTCTTCTATTTTACAAGCAATAAAAAAAAACCTATTATTATGTCCACAGAGTCAAGACCACAAGTACTGAGTATATCGATAAGCACTCGACTTGAAAGTTGGCTTTTACGGAAAATTTACAATGATTGTCAAAATGATCTACCATAAATTTTATAATATAAATTAATTATAATCAATCATTTTCCATCTAAAATCTAAATTCATCCTTTATCAATGCAAATATCATTAAAACTATCTCTTTCTTCTTTAAATTATTTTTACTTATGTTATTTGTATTTTTTGATTTTTGGTTATATGTTATGAAAATAATTTTTCTTCAAAATTCTGAGATTATTAATGAATTTCACTAGCTTATTCTAATTATAGAAAGATCATAATATTATTTATAAAATAAACAATTATAAGGAGAAAATATAACAAAGCTTGTTGGTAGACTAATTTCGGAAATCCATAGTAAAAACATATAAAAACGATGATAATCTATATCTATATCTATATTTACTAAATATACAAAACAAGAGTTTTAAAATGACATGTGTCGCAATATCATACATTTTTCTCTCATTTCTTCTAATCTAACATACATTTTGCCAAATCCATTTTCACAATTCATATTTTAAATATTTTTCTATTTTTTAATAATTGTTTATAGCATAATATTATCTCTTCATATTCCATCATTACTTAATGGTCTTTCTCCATCTTTCCTTCCACTTTTTATGTGTGTTATTGTATTTATTATTTGTGTAAGCAACTGATTTAGCAATGTAAGTTATATCAAATGTGTAAGAATTATTTATTTTGTGTAAGCAATTACAAACCATTTTCATGTTTCTCATAGTCAATGTAAGTTATATACTATCTCTGTTTTTTTTAGATGTCCCACTTTGGTTTTGTGGTTTTTGAAGGCAAAATTTTGATGTAAGTAATTATGTGGTAGATGGGTAATGTGGGACCCATAGATGAGAGAGGTAGAGAGAAGATGTTGTGGATCCCAAAAGAGTACAAAGTAAGTGGAGATTATATGATACTCTATTGTGTCCACATGTCTTGAAAGACGAAAAAAATCAAAGTCGTGGGACAACTAATTCCAAACTGCTAAAATGAAAATTGGGACATCTAAAAAAACGGAGGAAGTATAATGAAACCACCGCATATAATTTGCACCTGAAAGTATGAGAACACTTAATGGTGTGTTTTGGATTGTGAATTCATTTGAAATTCTGGAATTGGAAACAATTATCAAGTGTTTGGTGTCCAAAGGAATGTCTCAAATGAGAATTTGTCTAATTTTACAACCTATAAAGAATCCATGAAGGTAAGGATTTAAATGACAAGTGTAAACCATGTTTTTGAAATCTCAATTTCATAATTCAAATGATGATTTGAAATGAAATCTATTCTTCAAACACACATGAACATGGTTTGCTAAAGGAATTCAACCGGCAAGGCAAGCCAGCCTGGCTTTTGATATGTTTTGATGTCAATGTAAGTCAAATATTACTAATTTTTTTTTTAGACCTAAGAAAATCACAGGTTTTTTTGAATTTGAAAGGTGTTGATTTTAATTTTGTTAATTATTTTTCATTATTATTAACTTTGTTTCATCTATTAAGTTTGAATATTAAGTATGGAAAAGGATGTAAACATCGATTTATCATTTAATTCATTTATTTTATTATGTTAGCAATTGTACAAAACATTTAAAAAGGTTACGTTTGTGAAATTATCACCGACAAACATAGAAAGGTCATTCATGTTGTGGTTCGGATCAAATTTTTTTTTCGAGTTAGCTACTCCAACTAACTCAAGCCGATCTCTTTTATGCACATTCGAGGCTCTATTTTAATTATTTGGTTTATGTACAACTGTAATATTTTTTCCATTTCATGAATTAGAATTTATTTTTTTTAGTATTATTACATTATTAGACTTCTAGATATCAATAGTTTAGCAATCTGTGTCTATTAATCTTTTTCTTCTATAAAACTTGATAAAAATTAGTATTATATACATCATTCCGTTCCACTAAATTATGTCATAATGAAATAAGTGAGAATTCATAATTAGGAGGAGAATACTTAAATTCTAGTGATAGTTAAGAATGAATATAGTTCAAGTGTTGTCTTGTTAGAATTGTGATTAACAAAGTAGTTTATTAAAAATCAATTTTTATAGTTTTAACTCATGTATAAATTAAAGATATTCATTTGTTAAATGTGCATTGGTAACGTGTAAAGTAGAAGTGACAAGGAATTTAGTTGAAAGAGGAGTATAATCGATTTGTACAAATCTAGCAACTCTATAATTAAAAGTATAATCATTTATATTGCATTCCCCGTATGCAGGGCAAGAAAAATAGTTATATTCATTAAAAGTGATGGTTCCAAAAGAAGATAAGGAGCATACGATGAGAAAAATTGTAAGAGTATTATTTGAGCTACCAAGATCTATAATTAAAGGAAATGCTATACGAGGCCTTAGGCACTGCAATATAAGCATTAAATTCTGGTTAAAATGATAAGTATTTATAGTTTTATGTAAAATTGCACAATTTTTAGCAACCCAGGTGCACATAGATGCAGTTCTGCCATACTTGTAAATGCAACAACAGGACATATAAGTTATAAGTCAAGGCTCCAAGGATTGAGCCGTGACTTTTGTTTCTAGGGACGAAACATTTTTAATGTGTTTGAGAGAACAAGTTTCCTCGCCATATTTTTTTTATCCTTGTTGTTGAGTCCCTAGTATTCCAAAAAGTAGCTATCCCAATGGCCAGAGGGGTGGCAGCCCTTGCCATCCATGTTCCCATATTCCAGCTCAAGGTGACTAATAGAAGGGATTTACATTACACAGGGGCAAGAATATTGTTCTTATTCTCAACATTAACAGTAGAACACATGCTTGCATTTGTGAGTACTAGTCCTCCTTTCACCCACTATAAATCATAGTAGGTACTGGTGGTTTCTCCCTGTATGTCCATAGGTTGCTTGCATTTGGAGCAGTGACAATTGTTTGGGTTTCCAAATTGTTTTCTGTGGTTTCCCCTGCAATGTTTCTCCCCTATGCCCAACTCTTGCAATTTTGGCATACATTGGGTCGCCATTCCATACGTAACAGGTTTTGTATCACATCTTCATCAAGTTCGTTTACAAACATAAATGGTGTCAGTCAGAGTCAGATCAACTCAATTTCACCATAATTCGTGCATAGGCAGCTTATCCTTTGTGAAGTGGTTGTCTAATTGGCGTGCTTCCCAAAACACTCACGATCTAAGAGGCAATCCTTGTTCCAATATTCTACCATAGTTTTGTGGCAATTGCACACCCAAAGTGGAATCCGTTTCACCATACAGGATGCCAAACTCAACGGTGCATTCACAGCATTAACTATCACTAGTTTCAAGTCAAAGCTAATAATGCCTCGTCGAAAGCTATCACCTTGCTCGCATTATCTTGAATCGACAGGAAAAGAGCTTTGCCAATGGATGACTATTATCAAGGAAATCCTTCCCCAAATTCTGTAAGAAAAACCTCAAGAACATGAGCTGGTGGATTAGCTTCCAAGAATAGTACACATACGAGCATTCAATAACGTAAGCTCATCCTATCATCCTCAAAAGGTCCAATTTTAGGTTTCTTATCCTCAAGTTGTTTTAGTAGGGCGAAATTAGGTCTTGCATCATTCAGGGACCTGGAGTATCAGTTTCGATTGATTATCCATCATAAACCAACATCAGCAGCACCAATTGCAAAGGCTTAGACATTAAAGGATTCGAAAATACCTCAAACATTCAAAGCGTGAATCGGATTTTCTGGTATTGCTTAATCACCATTAACATCTGAGAAATTGGCGTTTAGGCTAAATCTGTTGGAGGATGCCAATCGAAGCTCAGAGTAAGGATTTGCTCGCTCTCTGCCAGAGAAAAGTCGGATCTAGAAAGTATCCTTCGCTCGTTTCAAAAAACGTATGTGCGCTGCCTTGAGTCGCCTGGCCCATTTGCTTGTTGTTTGTCATTCGACGAAGTTTTGCCCACTGGATGATGCATTTTGGGTCGTTTAGCAGCTTGCTTGCTATAGTTACCTCGTTCCCTTTGCATGGCGCCAACTCAGGGTGGAGAGAGAAAGAGAGTTTTGTGTCTATTTATGTATTGCATAGAATTTATGTCATAAATATTACTTTTTTGAAAACTTTCTTTTGCTTCTTATATCAGGCATGCAGCCCTAAGGGCTGGTATATATTAACCATAATTAATATTCGGAGTAGGAATTTTATTTAGATATTCCAGCATTTATATTGCTTGCTAGCGAGTCTTGTGTAAACTGGAAGGGACTAATTATAAATCCAACGTGGAGCTAGCTTGGAGTTACAAGGGTTCGGTTACTCAGCCCCTTTCAGAAAAAAAACCCAATTATGATGAAAACTATCATAATAAAACCTATATTATTACTACGATAAAGCCCAGGCAAAATGTTGGTTTGTAATCTATTTAAAATGTAAATATTAAAAAGTAGGTTTTGATTGTGTTTTTTTTTTAATAGTTATAGGTTTTGATTGTGATTAATTTTTTTAATAGTTGTATCATTTACTAAAATTTATACTTATTTTATTTCAAAGCACATTTATTAATTCTATTATTTCTTAATACTTTTACATATTTTATATAATAATTAATTACAAGGGTGCTTGGGAGGAAATTTGAGAGAAAAGAGGAAGGTGGGAATGCTTTTAGTAATATTACAGATAATTCCCTAGCAATACTCGATTTTTTTAACAAAATATGAAATACTCTAAATTAATCACATTAATCTTTTTTTATTTGTATCATTTCATAATAAAGTTTTATTATGATATAGAAATATATAGATTAACATAGGTATACAATAATAAATGTTTTTAATTTTATTCAAAGTACTTTATATATAACCTTAATCTTGACATTTTATATAATAAATAATAGTAATTAATAAGGTGTGATTGGATTTGGAGGGAAAATATGACAGATGGGGATTGCTTTTAGTATTAAGTTATTAAGAATTAGATTATGCTCGTGTTATTAATGTAAATAGTATTCTTGCTCAATATGACTGCTATTGCCACGGTGACTACTTTTTCAAACATTTTTATTTGTCTATTATTGATTTCATCGACTTATACATGCAATGCATAGAGATCAATACAATGAAATTATAAATTTCAAAATAGTCAAGCAAGCTCTGAAATTTCATAAATATAGAAAACATAATTATATTATTTTGAAGCAAAAATTTTAAAAAGTTATACAATACATAAGTTTGGAAACTTAATACTTATAAAAAGAAAAACATTGCTAATCTGTTTATTCTCTAATTTATGTAATCAGAATGTTGCACTACTTTGAATTAATCGATTCACGATGATCTAAGTAAAATAATAATGTATTGTTAAGTGGATCCATCCAAGTGATTGAGCAAATCAAAATAAATGTAAATTAAGTGTGACATGTATCATACCAACAAATATGTCTTATACTTGCCTATGTTATATTATACTCACACCCTTTTTCCTTTGTTAGACAGTCTGCAAAATACTTGACCATTACCCAATTTGAATGTGTTTCAACCCTACATTTACTATTAATTCCTGCATGAATATAATAAAAATAAAATTTTTCTCTTGTTATAATTGGCATGGATAGCTTCATTTTTCTATCC